>OY735253.1:2514021-2665439 GCA_963457715.1 Argyresthia albistria
TTCAAATTTTAGTTTTGAGTTTATAATGATAACTAGATCAAAAAAGTTAGTTTAACAAAATCTTTTGGAATAGCATATGCTCGAAGTTTTGTATTCGACTCGCAGGTTCGCTATGAGCGCGTTCCCACTATGACGACACGACAGATAGTCGCACGTTCATTTTATCGTGGCTTGTATTTTTAAATGGCGGTGTTCACGATTATTAATCGTGTAGTAATTATCATGTTCTTCGACTCTTTAAGGCTGTTACGACGGTCGTCCAACGATTAATTCATCGTTTCGTCATAGTGGGAACGAGCTCTAAGTCAATACGGTTGTGATGTTCTGTAAAACTCCGCTTTCCAGCGATTCCAGCAGCATTTATAGCTCTCCCTCGGCGAGACGAGTAGTAGGCAGCGGGGGGCTCAGGGGGCAAAAAGAAAAGTTTTCGGTGGGGCTTGTTGTTTCGAGAATTATTCATGACTCGTTGAAAATTCTCGATTGATTACACTGTTTAGTGCAAATTAACTCCGCGATAACTTTCATGAAGCTACAGCTTTCTCGGTACCTACTGCGCATAATGCGTGCTAAAGGGCTTTCAAATAACTATAGTTTTGTGTTGATTTGTAATCCTTTCGCAAGTGAGAGCGAATTTTATGTTAAAGTTAAAGCTTTCAACGTTTTCAGCCTGAAAAGCTAACTGAAACTAATGGTGCTTTTGTTAACTTTTGATAAAGAGAATCCGAAAGATCATTTGGAATATTTAATAAATAATGAATCTAATAATAAATATAACATCACTCTATTCTACAAGTATAGATACATGAATCGATGTTGGCATGTAAAACTAACTAAATGCTGGCTTAGCTTTCGGTTTGGGTTTTGTAGAGCCAAGGTGTCCAAGTAGGTATGTAGGATACCCAATATTAGTTCGATTTCACTTCGTGAATTATTCAAAGAAATTACTTACGCTGTTGTTACTCATTGATCGGCGTTCTTGGGTACGGGAATTGGGTAAACAATTGGTTGTTAAAATTACATACCTATTTTGAATATAGAAATGACGAAAATGACTTTTCCTTTTCGGTAAAATATTCCAATCTCGAATGAATCGCGTTATCGGGATCACCTATAGCGTAACGATATTTCCGAAAGCCGAGACCCAGGGAAGTAGACGACAACAAAAAAAGAGGAAATTGTTATAAACGGTTTATCGAAGTAATCACAGCCAGTTCCCCTGGGACGGGCAGTATTAAGGAGTACCACTAATGAGATGTTGATTGCATCGCGCGCTCCGTTTGTCGCGAAGACGCTCCTTTGCAGTTCTTTCCTCTTTTTTATTTTTTTCTGCCAGAGGCAACAGTTGAATGCTCGATGCGTCCTCAAACTTTGTTGTTCCTCGTTCTAGGGCTTATGTATATTCCGTTAAACATCTGTGCGACCTGTTCTAGGAACTTGTGAAGTGAATTCTGAGTAGAAATCTTTGGGTGTTACTTTAGTGAAGTTAGGTGGAGTAATGGAATAAGTAAATAGAACAAAGATTTTATCACTTACCCCTGAATGATAAAAATATGATACTGCATCCGTGAAAACCTGTAGTAGGACAATGTTTAAATTGAAATAAGCTGCCAAGTGCGAGTTGGACTCGCGTTGAGAGGGTTTCGTACAACAATAATAGGACTAATAATAGAATAATTATAATTATAACGTGTAATTTAATCAATTTCAAATTTAAATGTACTGTGTAATAATAAGTATGACCTGAATTGACCTGTAATTGACAATTATAAATAAAAAAACTGAAACTGAAACTGAAACTAACACCAACAAAAATAACCCTAAAATTCAGTTTTTCATACAAACATTGCACCCCAGATTTAGGGGGTTAGGGGGTTTAAGTCGTGGATTTCGGAGTTTTTATGGGATATGGGTGCAAACAGTCATGTGCTTGCATACCAAATTTCAGATTTTTAGGACTTTCGGTAAGTACCATAGAAGTTTTTATGACATGCGAATCGGTTATACTAGAGCATAACATTTCCAAAACTAAACTTAAAAATACATTTAAGATCCTCACATCATTCATCATCCGCTTTCATTTGATTTGTCACACAGCATTATTTTTCTCATTTGGCCCCCCAAAAGTGGCCCTCAAATTCCATATTTATATATTTACATTGCACTTCTGTCTTTGGGTCACAAATATTGATATGTGTACCAATTTTCAACTAACAAAAATTAAATTAAATAAAAAATATCCTTTAGGTCACCGCCGCCGTCAAGTAGCAGGGTGCCCAACATGCTGGCACCATTACCTGTGTAGGGGTAACAGTTCTGATATGTCAGCATAACCGTGCGACGAGTTAGTCGTTCCGTGGACACGAACACAGTAGCATGTGTACCCACTTATATATCGTGTACGAATTCCGTGTATCTATGTTGAGCTAAGTGGATTCAAAAATAAACAATTTATATCGGTTTCATGAAGTGCTTTACTTGACATTCCCCTAAACTGGTGACCCACGACTTTGGACAAAGTGAATAACGGACTCGGAACGACTCCCTGCTCAGAGTCCACGCCTGAGCAGGCCTTCAAGTGGTAATGGCGCTGCCCACAGGGAAAGCCGGAGGCAGTGAACGAGTAAAGATGGAAGACACAACTGAGCTGGCCACGATCTCCGTGTCGACGAGGGTTCCAGAGTTCTGGAAAGAGCACCCACGACTCTGGTTTGCTCAGTTCGAAGCTATCGTGAGTCCTCAAAAGCAAGGGGACGAGTATAAGTACCAGTTGGCTGTATCAAAACTGGGCCGAGACGCGCTGCAACAAGTCTCGGACATAGTTTTTACGCCACCAGCAACCGAGAAATACAAGGCCCTCAAGGAGCGTTTATTGAAGGTTTACGAGGAGTCACCGGAAAGACAATTCCAACGTTTGGTAGGCGAGATGGAACTCGGTTCTCAAAAACCATCACAACTGCTACGCAAGATGAAAGACCTCGCGCGAAATTGCCAAGCAGATGAAGAAACGGTATGTAGGCTATGGTTGGCGCGCCAACCAGCATCGGTCCGAGCGGTTCTTACAGTGAGCCAGGACCAGACGCTGGAAAACCTTGCAAATATAGCCGACAAGATAGTGGAAAATATGATGGGCTCGAGTGAAGTGGCAGCGGTGAGTAGCAGTGTCTCCACACAGATGTTTACAGTGAACGAGATTATGACATCAGTTAATAAGTTGGCACTGGAAGTAGCCGCTCTACGCGGCGAAGTGCAGAGCTATCCACGGCGTTTTGTGGAGAGAAACAGATCCATTTCGAGAGGCAGACCCAATTCAAGAGACAGATCCTCGACGCCCACGAGGACACCGGACAGCCCAGACTGGATGTGCAGGTTCCACTTCAGATACGGAGCTAGGGCCAGGAGATGCGAGGAGCCTTGTGCATGGAAGAAGCGGTCGGAAAACTAGTGGCGGCAACCTTCGGAAAGACGGAAGGGGATGACGACGTCGCTGCCTGGGAAAATCGTCTTTGTGTATATGATCGTAAAAATTCGTTACGTTTTTTAGTTGACACTGGGGCAAATATATCAGTGATACCGAAAGCTAAAGTGCGTAAATTTTTGACTCGCGAAAATGTGACATATAGTCTGTATGCAGCGAATGGATCGGAAATCAAGACGTATGGTACTGTTACTTTAGAGCTTAATCTTAGGTTAAGGAGGGCTTTAAAATGGACATTTGTAATCGCTAACGTAAGCAGACCAATACTAGGTGCAGATTTTTTAAATCACTATAAACTTATTGTGGACATAAGCGGTAGGAAAATCATAGATAGAGTTACAAATTTGAGCGCGTCAGGACTTGTGACGCAAGACAGCGAGCCTAGGGTGAGCACTTTTGACTGCAAAAACGCATGTAGTGACATTTTTAGCCAGGTACCCCGATGTAACGAAACCGTTCAATCTAAAACAGGATGTAAAACACGGGGTACATCATTATATAGAGACAAAGGGTGCCCCAATCCACGCGAGGGCAAGACCATTGCCCCCAGATAGGTACAAAAGAGTTAAAGAGGAATTCAGGAACATGCAGGAGCTTGGTATCTGCCGCCCGTCAAAGAGTGAGTGGGCCAGCCCACTCCACGTAGTTCCCAAAAAAAACGGCGAAATTCGCCCGTGCGGGGACTACAGACAACTGAATGCTGCAACGAAGCCGGACCGGTACCCCATCCCGAGGATGCAAGATTTTACGTACGGGCTTGCAGGTAAGAAAGTTTTTACCCACATAGACGCCAATAAGGCATTTCACAACATTCCTGTAAATCCTTCAGATATTGAGAAAACAGCCATAATAACACCGTTTGGGCTTTTCGAATTTCCCCGCATGACCTTTGGTTTTTGTAATGCTGCTCAAACCTATCAAAGATTTATGAATGATGTTGTTTTAAAAGACGTAGAGCAAGTTACATGTGTGGCAGAGGGGAGCACAGGCTGCGAGAAGTCACAGCTATTTTGTTACATAGATGACGTCATAGTAGCTAGTCATTGCGAAGTATGTCACAAAAAACATTTAGATGCCTTACTCAGGCGCTACGAACAAAACGGGCTCACGATCAACATGGGCAAGTGCCAGTTTGCCAAGGATAAGGTAGTGTTCCTAGGTTATGAGGTAACATCCGAGGGAATCAGACCCCTCGATGAAAAAGTGGAAGCGATCAAAAATTTTCCCCGCCCGGTGACCGTAGAACAGTTGAGACGATTTTTAGGTATGATAAACTTTTACAGGTCACATCTGCCCAAGGCCGTCGAACAACAACAGGAACTCCTAAAATTCCTACATAATGCGAGGAAGCGGGATAAGACGAAGATTACATGGACCGACGCAGCATGTGAAGCTTTCGAGCGGTGCAGGGTGAGTCTTGAAAAAGCCGTAACCCTTGTACACCCCTTAGATAACGTGCCCCTGGCACTAATGACGGATGCATCGGACTCGTGCCTTGGAGCAGTACTCCAGCAATGGAACGGTAACTCATGGAGACCTTTAGGTTTTTATTCGAAGAAACTCTCGGATACTCAGGCAAAGTATAGTACCTATGACAGGGAACTTCTAGCCATCTATATGGCAATCCAACATTTCAGGAATACGGTAGAGGGACGACCGCTAATGATATTCACGGATCATAAGCCATTAACCTTCGCATTCAGTAAGACAGATAACAACAAAGAGGTAGCGAGGAGAGTTAGGCAGATGTCGTTTATTAGCGAATTCACCACCGATATACGTCATGTAAAAGGAGACCTAAATACAGTCGCGGATACCTTATCGCGAGTCGAGTCAATTCAATGCCCCACGTTGATTAACTTCGCTGACTTAGCTAGAGCACAGGAAAGAGACGATGAAATTACATTACTGATAAGCGGGTCGCGCGCTACAAGTTTCGAAATAAAACAATGTAACATACCTAACACGGATAAAAAAATAATGTGTGAAGTATCCACTCAAAATATTCGGCCTTATATACCAGGAAACATGAGACGTCAAGTTTTCGACGCAATCCACGGCACCAGCCACCCAGGAATTCGAACGACTAGGAAAATGATAGCTAGGAGTTATTTCTGGCCAGGATTAAACAAGGATGTAGGCACTTGGGCCAAAACTTGTATCGCCTGCCAAAGAGCAAAAGTATTACGGCATTCTATTTCCGGTGTAGGTCAATTTGAAACATGCGAGAGATTTGAGCATATACATGTAGATCTAGTGGGGCCGCTTCCGACTACCCGGGAGGGGTATAGATATTTAGTTACAGTGATTGACCGATTTACTAGATGGCCGGAGGCCTTTCCAGTAGAAACGATGACAGCGGAAGTAGTGGCCAGAACGCTGTATGAAGGCTGGATATGCAGATTTGGAAATTGTGCCAGAATTACGACTGACCAGGGCCGCCAATTCGAAAGCGAGTTATTTGACCAATTAATGCGTATGGTAGGTACCCGTAGGATAAGAACCACCCCGTATCATCCCCAAAGTAACGGCATGGTAGAGCGGTGGCACCGCAGTCTAAAGGCAGCCCTAATGGCGAGACTATCGAATACCTCATGGGCAGATGAGTTGCCAACGGTTTTGTTAGGATTGAGGGCAGCAATCCGCAGCGACTCGGGCATAAGTCCAGCAGAGTTAGTGTACGGTCAGACGATTAGGTTGCCGGGAGAATTCTATACCCAAGGCCCCGAAGATCGATTAGACCAACACGAGTATTTAGATAAGTTACGTGAAATCATTAGGCAGACTAGACCGGCACCAAAATGCCATTCAAATTCAAAGAACATGTTTGTGCACCCAGACCTTGAGACATGTACGCACATATTTATCAGGAATGATGCCGTACGCAAGCCTTTACAGCCACCGTACGACGGGCCATTCAAGGTTATTAGGAAGTCAGATAAATATTTCACAGTACAACTAGCTAATAGACAGACACAGGTTTCAATTGACAGACTCAAACCAGCGTATATACTTAACGAGACCGACACTAATGACGCCACTAGGTGTGTGCCATCAACAAATCAGGGACAAAGTAGCGAACTATATCCCAGAATTTTCGACGCGGCCGGTTACCTACAGAACCCCACGCCGCCGCCGCCGCCGCCGTCGCTGCCGTCACCACCCGCAGAGGTCGTGGAACGGCGTTCCCGCGCCGGCAGAGTTATAAAACTCCCTGTCCGATTTATGTAAAGTAAGTACCTACTTAGCTAAAGTATTTTAGTACAGCGCATTTAATAGCTAACTAGAGCAACCGTTGCCTATACGGCAGTTTTTTTTAGTAAGTAATCAGTATTCGAATCTTATAAGCAGAGAACTACGTTAGATATAATTATTTCACTGTCGGATACATACAGATTCACTTGGATAAACCAGAAGTAGTGTCCAAAATTGCTATTTTCGCAAACATCATGGGTAAAACGCAGAGCAAGAACGAGGAGATAATTATAGCGCAGAACGGAGCTAACAGTGCGAGTCCGCGCCTTACGGACATTGAAGATAGAGTCGATAATAACTATTTATCAACCATGGTGTTAATCGTTGGTGTGGTCATACTATACGTGTACGTAGCGTTCCAACACTACAAGAAACATACGAGAAAGTTATTTAAGAAAGAGTTGGGGAAGTCAAACCAAGACCAAAATGTGTAGTCAAAATCTTCGCGGATCCTGAACGAAACTTATACAGTGTCTGCTTACGTATGCGAATGTCTTAGTGTATAGTTTTCTCTTTTGTTTTTTCTTGGTTGTGTATTAGATATGTAAAATCGGCGTTGTCACGACAATAGTTTGAAGGAGTTGAATTAGTTTATGGCAGGAACTGTTTCGTGATAACTACCACAGTCTTATCATAAATAAGTATGTATTGAATTTAAAGTCGGACATCGAAACACATGTTACCGCGATTGTCATTGCTTTGGTTTCACAAAAAGAAACCTTATATTATTATTTTTTGTGTCACGAAATGCAATGAAGAAATGTATTGTATACTTATTGACTTATGTATTTGTGTTATTGTAAAGGCGCAGTATCATATCAGTTCTCATAATCCCAGTTTGTATTCAAGTTGTTATTTATAACTCAGGATGTAACAAGATAGGTTTGGCAGAAGTAATAAAATAAATGCAGATAGGTACCTATTTCATTCTTGAAACTCATTGTTATTGTAAGTATTGGTGTCACAGGAACTCAGTCAGCAACTACGTTGTATTGTGGGTTGTGAGTAGGTACACATTTAGCAATAATGTATGATGTACTACCAACAAAAATCTAGTGTGTAATATTGTATTATTTAATTATTAATTATTATTATTATTATTATTATTTTTTTTTTTTTCAAAAAGGGGGGGATGAGTGTAGGGGTAACAGTTCTGATATGTCAGCATAACCGTGCGACGAGTTAGTCGTTCCGTGGACACGAACACAGTAGCATGTGTACCTACTTATATATCGTGTACGAATTCCGTGTATCTATGTTGAGCTAAGTGGATTCAAAAATAAACAATTTATATCGGTTTCATGAAGTGCTTTACTTGACATTCCCCTAAACCTGTATTGCTAGGCTGCGCTAGGCTAATTCACTGAGTGAGGTAGGTGCCAGCTCTAGAATCACCCGACGACGCTTCGTCGAGTCTCTTTGCAACCTCCTTATAAAGACTCGCCGAGCGTCGGTCCTTCGCGGCCCGAGGGTCTCCACGCCAAACGACACGAATATGTAGCCCTCCCCAAGGGCGGTATATTTGCGCCGGATCAAACCCTCCGCAGAGTCCGCCGCGGCACCGGCCTTAGAAGAATTCGCTGGTAAATGGGATGGTGCTAGTATGTCAACACACGTTGCATCCCATACCAGCGAATTCCCATGCTGCCACGGAATGAGTGTCATTCCGTCGGGCCTCTTACCGTCGCGTCGTCGCGGGCTATGCCTGGCGGTTCTAAGACAGACGGACGGTACACCCGCGCAAAAAAGGGCCCGACGGATGATATAATTTGTTAAGTTAAAATGTATATTGTATAAATAAAGTTGAATGTATTAAAGAGAAAAAAAAACATTTTTCAACTTCATCGTTTCAATATGTTCGGAGTAAATTGCCTGTGACGGACGGAAGGACAGACGCACGACACGAGTGATCCTAAGGGTTTCTCCTTCTGAGATACGAAACCCTAAAAACATGAAAAGTCCGCTGTTTGTAGTCACCCAAACAATACTTGGCAAAGCCCCTTTTTGGTTTTGGTCGTGCATGAATATTTTATTGTTTGCGTTCCCTTGTGAAATAGGTAATAAGTAGGCAGAGATGTTTTTTAAAAATTCAAATACAGGCAATAAGTCTAAAAGGTTTTTACTTTTATGTTATTTTTCGAGAAGCATTTAGATTAAATTTTTCTTTTAATTTGACTCATCAGAATTTAATTATTCAGCTTATACAGTGGAAATATTTAAACATTTAATAGTAAACCTCATTTAGCAGTAAAAAAACTATGTAATTCAAGACAGTTCCTTTAGGTAGACTGCATAATGTCCTAAAAAAACTGCTAGCAAAGACTTGGACACTTTGCTCAGGCAAAGCTTCCCTATCTCAGACCACTCATCCTGTCCCATGCCGCCTCTGGCCCTCTGCCCAGTCCGGAAAAATCTGTCCAGCTCATCCCGCTCATCGACGTCTCGGCCTGCCTTTATTCGGGTAGACATCAGTGGGCGCGTTATATATTTACAAACGTGTATTTTAAAAATAAATCGCTTCCCTTTCAATAAAATTAAAGGATGTCAACGGCTAAAACCAATTGCTATGTGAAACTATTGAAAACTATTAACACAATGCCCCTATTAGCTCCGTAATACTAGCTGCAGTACCTATATTTGCGGGTCGCAGGCGAAACAATCAGAAATGAAATCAGGGGCGGTGCACGAACGTGAATTTCAATTTCAATTCCAAGCAAATTGTAGCTCTTACCTACAATTTTAGTTACAGCCAGCAATAACTATAAGTAATTCTTCAATTATAGTTGTTTAACTACAGAAAAACACGGAGATTCAATTTGAGTTATGCTATGTTATTATTGCGCAAGGAACAACATGTATTTATGCTGTAAATATCAACCGCGTTAATTGCCAATCATTGCCGTTAAAAGCTGATCGCTGTTCAATCATAATCATAATTTCTTTATTGCACACAGAAAAATTACACAGGAAAAACATACATTATACATGTGTACAAAGGCGAGCTTATGTCTGATGTTCCGTGAATATTTTTTATGTTTGGCTGATTTTCGGGTACGGCACGAAAAGTAAAGCAGAGGCAGAAGACAATCGGTCACTCATAGAGGGGTATTCCAAACTTCGACATGTTCGTAATCTGAACATTCAAACTACCCACTGTGCTATGCTGGTGTGGTGGGTGACAGTATGCGGCCCTGTAGCGGCCTAGCGCCAACTTGCGGACGATTTTTAAAGAAGTAGTTCAGATGACCTTTTTAAAATAAATGTTCTTACCTGCTTTGTAATAGGGTAATTTAGTCTCCGCTTAGTCAGCTTAATCGGAAATCTGCTGGGATTCGTAATTTGACATCGAGAATGGTACCTTTTTGACTTGAGTCTAAATAAGTAAGATATCTTTATATTGTCAAGACTGTGTAATTTTAACTATCAAGCAATCTATTCAAAAATCAATTTTGAATTCGGTTGATCGCAGCGGGGTTCGTCAATCAAAAGTCGATCTTGGGCATGATCAGTTGCCCATGCCATGCCTGCTTTATAAGTAGCTGTATACCTTTTGAAAGTTTGTTGTTCTCAACAAAGTAGCAAATAATCTTTCGAGTTTCTTTGCTCTCCTCATAATGAAATTATGAATTATGAATAATCTTGTGGTCTGTCAAGTCAAAATAGATACTTTTTATGAACTGTCAAAACGGAACTTGTTCGTTTGGTCAGCTTCATTGCAGCCACATCTAGTCTGTCTATTCTTACATCTCTGAGCCAGTGACCGAGAAGGGTGGTACGCTTAGCAGTCGCTGCACGTACTGCTGTGTCTTACCATCAGGATTGTTTTGTACCTATACTATAAAGTCTTGCAGTTTGTTGGGCGGACTTTCCGAAGGCCCGCGGACTAGCCCGGTCGTGTTTACATATGGGGTGATATCAAATTAGCTGACCATTTTTAGGGGTTTGTAACTCAGAAGGAGAAACCCATATAAAACCGTCCGTCCGTTCGTCACAGGTAATTTACTCAGAACACACGAAGTGAAGACCGATGAAGTTGAAAATTGGTATACATGTAAATATCTGTAACCCAAAAAACTGAATTTTAGGGTACTTCCTGAAGTCTTAGAGATCTGATATTGTTGTACGAAACCCTCTCAACGCGAGTCCAACTCGCACTAGGCAGTTTATTTATTTGGGGAAATGCTAGTACGCCTATCCAGTATCATCTATTTTCCCTGGAACATGGTGTCCAATGAAAATAATCGGTCAATTGCGAGTAGGACTCGCGCACTGAGGGTTGCGATGACACTTGGAGAGCGTAACATGTAGATATAATTAAATTAGGTTTCCACATAAAAAATTAAAGTATCTATTATGTCATCCATTCCATCTAAACCATATTAAATATTTTGTAGAAAGAGAGTGCAGTTTTTAGATTTTTATCTTTACTTGTGCTATAAGACCTTGCTTTGTGCCAAATTTTATGATTGTAGGCCTACGGAAAGTACCCTTTAGGTTTTGGGTCCATTGCGATTACTATGAAAATCCAACAATTTTACAGCATAAACGGTCGTATCGTTCGATTGCGTTGATCTAGAAGGTTGGTTTTTTCACAGCTTTATGCAACCCAGACCTTAACAATAATTGATATGAATTTCAGCTTGACACGTCCACGCGTTCTTGATATAAAGGTGGTGACACACGGACAGACATACGGACGGACGGACAACAAAGTGATCCTATAAGGGTTCCTTTTTTTCCTTTTAAGGATTGGAACCCTAAAAAGTCCCTCGTTGACATTGACCCGATAGCATTGAGAATATTGAGATGATTACACGTTACTATGCTTTTTTGTGAATGGTTACCATGTCTTTCTTGGGGAAAGTTGATTTTAATAACAGATAATATCACTCTCATGAATAAAAATGTCATCCTGTATACTCTGGAACTGCGTTTAGAGTCCGAGTGACCGCTTGTTTCTAATTTGAATTTTGGTTCTCTCTTTCTCCTATTTTGTATCTTTATTCTTGTCACATAACATTTTATATGTGTCCCACATTGAAAATGTTTTCCATCTTTACGAAGATAGCATTGAGTTCTGGTAGATGCAATATTTACCGAATGTTGTTCACAGATGTAAAAGGATCGCGCGAATTATGCAAGTGCCGAGATGGGTGAACGTTTCTGTGTTGCATCGGTTCAAGTGTTTTTGCGTTCGGATTATAGTCAGGGTATTAAAGTGATGCGTAACCAGCTCGGAGGAGGATTAGTCTGAGGTTACCAGTAAGTAAATTGATTTTGAATTGTCTCCGTTTCAGGATTGGGCAAAAATGCTTTCGTATGTCTGTCTGTATGTCCATCTGTATGTTCTCCTTTACAGATCCCATTTCTCAACCGATTTTCGTGAAATTTTGTGAGCAGGTTGGATAATTCATTGTACTTTTTTATCGATTCAGTTTTTAGATTTCTTTCAAAATGGCGGACTTATGGGGTTTTGAAATGTAATAAAATCGCTACAAACCAAATGGTTCGACAGATATTAACAAATGAGGTGTCGTTGGATTTTTGAAGACTGTCAAAGTGACATAAACTTTATAATTTCAATGAAAATTCAATAGGTTGTATTTTAGATCGCAAAATGTAGTTTACAAAATTATTGGTGCTGCTACTTTCATACTCCATCATCATGTACGTAACCAGGTACGGTACATTCATAAGTTTTGTATGTGTTATTAAAAGAAAATGCAGTCGGGTTATTTGTTTTTACAATAATTCCATCTGTTCATCCGATAAACTTCAAGTATGATGTGAGCGGTGAGGGGATGGAAAATAATGAAAAAAAAAATCTTATACCCGGTGTCGCTCGCGAGGTCTACAGCTCACAGAGCCACTAGTAATAATTAGTTACATTCGTATATGAAAAATTAATAAACCATGAGGCATGAAGTTGGTAATATGACGTCGTCACCTGGAAACATTAATATCACGTTTTATTTGTCGCAGTCGCCGCGTTTATTTACGGTGGCGCCGTCTCTCTCACAACATTTTTCTGTGTCGTGATACTCGTAATAGTTTCGTGAAAAGGATGGAAATTGCCGACAGAAAAGTAAGTAACAAAGTGAGGATGGAAGTTAGGCCTGTTACTAGGCGCCCAGCCAGTCACTGGAGCTATTCGAGCGTCGTGTCTGCAGAGTTTTTAATTTCGTTCCGGAGGCACTCGCGGTAAACCTCGTTACAAGTTTAAATTGGCATTTCTCGGAGTAATGGTTAGATGCTACTGGGTAACTTCCTCTCGGTGTCTCCTTTACTTGACGGGATAATTCTTATTTAAAATGTATGAGCGTGCCGGCGTTGGAGTAAAAATCGAACGGAGATTTGTCGTCGGCACGCCACGGGGCATTATCGGAACTATAGTGTAACCAAGCCAGTAAGTAGTAGCAAGAAAGTTAAATGTACTGCCCGTGGCGCGTCTTCACAAAGCGTTATTCTTTTAGAAGCCGATCAGGCCCCAAGCAGGAATATATGACAGCGCGAAAAAGTGTTCGAGTTTAGATGAAATGAACCTTAAGACATCGTATACTTACATAAGATTCAGTGACATTTAAATTCGAATACTTTTTTGATGCGTATTTTTTCCTGCTACCTACACAGAAAACTGTTCATCCACCAATAAATAATTATTGCCATCAATGTCATCATACTCAAGTTTCAGTAGCTTGTTACAGTTCAAAAATCTGAAATAAATAATTCTTCAAGTAAAAACTTCAAAAAACCCGACCTTATGACATATTACTTAGTCCTCCCCGCTCGGTACACAAATGTCGTCTATAATTCCGAAAACGACTCTACGAAATCTGTCTCCTGACAGTGAAGTCCATACGTGTTACATAATAAAACGTATATATACGATCCAAGAGCCAGAATTTATCTCGTGATAATGACTACAAACACCAAAAAGTCACAGAAAGGCTAGATGTAAGATGATGTATGACATACAGGTAAAACCAAATTAAACTTCACAGTTTTTTTCATATAGGAAACTAACAACTAGACCGATTCCTGATTTTCAACAATGGGACCAAACTATTAGATTGACCTTTCAAAGGAAGAAATAAATTTTGAAAATGGTTCCTAAATAGTAGGTACCAGTTTTGATGTAACAAACATAAAATAGGTCGGGTGAAAAGTATCTTCATATTTTGTATGAAGACCGTAACGCCACAAAAAGGTGCATCTTTGTCTTAAAAATTTCTGGATTTAAAACGCTTAAACCAACTTTGTGCTACTATTACTGACACTGTATTATGTTCATAAACATCTTTTTTTTTCACGGCCGTCGTTGCAAGTCTTTCTTTTTTTTCTACAACTTTAAAATGTATTGAATTTCTCTATTAGATTCACTATATACACATACAAAATACGAAAAGACTTTTTACCCGACCGAATACAACCGAATTGATAACCCCCCTTTTTGATGTCGGTTAAAACGATAAATAAATATACACACAATACAGTTAATCCATTTGGTAAGTAGAGCTCGTCTAAGCTGAAATGACGCGCCCCACTCCTTGGTTTCGTATTTACTTGTCATACAAAACCAAGGAGTGGGGCGCGTCATTTCAGCTTAGACGAGCTCTATTTATTTTTCAATGCCACATTGAGTAGTACCGTTTGCATTAATTCGTATTTGTCACGAGAAAGTCTCATTAAGCCCCGTTCCCTATAAACGAGTGTTTACAAAGGAGACAGATATTATCGAAATGTGCTGATTTCAAACATTACGAATTACGATTATACATAAGGCTAAAAGGTAAAAGAATAGAAATAATTTATGTCCATAGGTGAGGCGCCGGGGTCTAGAGGGTGCAAAGTTGTTACAAGTTACAAAAATAGTTTAGCGTCTTTGCAAGCAGTAATTACTTTTCATGGGACTTGCACGACGTTGTTTCTTGATTTAATACAGAGCTAACGTATACGCTTTGCTTGCAATCTATTTACGACCTATTTGCGATTCTTTAGTAGGAGCATACCAAATGACGCCATTTTGGGTGTTTACGATGCGATAGCGATCCATTATAAGTGCGTTTCTCAGAGCAGCATCAGGCCCCTGGTCCTTCAGAGCCAACTCAGTCGTCGGTTAGCGCTGTAGCAGGATGGCTGTTTCTTCGCGGTAACTACTATATTTTCATAGGTATGACCAGTGGATGCGCTCGCGAGGCGTATGCTTATAAGACTGAAATTGGTAAAGACTGTCTGTAAACCAGGTTGATGTAGGTAATTCTATTGTAGTTATATTGTCAACTTATTTGTAAGAGAAAAACATTTTTTTTTGTAATAATTTACGGGACTTACCCCCATAAAAAGAAGGTTGTTGATTTTATTTTTATTTTTCGTAGAGGTCTAATGATTTAAGTTTCCAAACTCTTAAAATAAAACAAATTCTTAAAGTAACGCATTTAATTTTAAAACTATCCCGGATTATTAAAATAACTATATTTGTTCAGGCAAATATGCCAAATACAAAATAGGTAATTAGAGATTATACTAATACAGATAGACCACCTAGAACAAAATATGACACCGGCGTAAACTGAGATGCTACGGAAGCTTTTTTAGTTCGAGACTATTATCGCTTGGTGCGGCACCAACGAAAAATTGCAAATACCACGAGATGGCGCTAAGATCTAAAGGATTTATTCTAAGATTAGCGCCACCTAGCTGAAACCATGGCGTTTAAAGTACAAATCTTACTCCTCACGCCATCTCTTTTTTACGAAGAGTTACTAATTCTAATTTTTATAGGATACAGAAATTACGAATTTGACAACCGAAATAAGTCTTATCCCGATATACCTATGTGTAATTATGAATTCTCCAAGAATCTCCGATGGTGTAAAATACTCGCGTCAGTTCACTACCGTCGAAACGCTCCAAACGTCGCATTACACTCTAACACTAACGTTAAAGTAACCGACCAACTAAAATAAACCTAAGCGACTTATGTTTTCATTATAAGTTCTGCCTGGCTTTTGAACTTCGTAATTTTTCCAGAATAAGTTAGAAACTAAGGTAAGGTTCATTTACACCAAAAACACTAATTACGATTAGCTTCTTAATTCTACATTTTAGCAGCTATCAAAATGTATGAAATGTGTCAAACTTAACCCCCTAAGTCGAGCCATTGTCAATCTCCAAAATTATAAAAAAATTACATTAAAATTAGTTTGACAGTGGGTACCAACGTCAAAAATTAGACATTCATTGACGTCTTGGTACCCACTGTCAAAATAATTTTAATGTCATTTTTTTATAATTTTAATGTCAATATTGTTCCAAGGACTCTTTTGTCCTTACGCTACAGTGGGTGATGCGATTAACGCACTTGTGTGTTATATATATGTTACTTTATTATTATTCTATTTCATATAATTTATGACTCATATTGTGTCAATATGTTGTCAATGTTTTGTTAAAAACTGATATGGGTTCAGGCCCGAAATAAACATATTAAATTGAATTAAATTAAATATTCTATATTATATCTGAAACTGCCACCTGACATGGAAACATGCGTGATGATAGATTTAGTACAATCATTGGGGGGAAATTAGAGGCTATGCCCTACAAAAGGTGGAGTATTTTTTTTTCCGTATCGTAGCTAGACAGTTGAAATTTTCACAGATGATGTATATCTGTTGCCGCTAAAAAAACAGATGATAATAAATATCAAAGCGGGCTCCCATACAATAGACATTATTTTTTTGCTGTTTTATAGATAATGGCACGGAACCCTTCGTGCGCAAGTCCGACTCGCACTTGGCCGGTTTTTAGGGTTCCGTACCCAAAGGGTGCCAAAAGGGACCCTATTACTGAGACTTCGCTGTCCGTCTCTCTGTCGGTCTGTCTGTCTTTCTGTCTGTCTGTCTGTCACCAGGCTGTATCTCATGAACCGTGGTAGCTAGACAATTGAATATTTCGCAGATGATGTATTTCTGTTGCCGCTATAACAACAAATACTGAAAAATAAAATAAATTTAATATTGAGGGGGGCTCCCATAAAACTAACGTGATTTTTTTGCGGTTTGTTATAGATAATGGTACGGAACCGTTCGTGTGCGAGTCCGACTCGCACTTGGCCGGTTATTTTATTTTCATTTGTATTGCTTAAAAATAGGCTAGCCATGAAAATTTAAAATTTCAACTTCGAGGTGTGCCTGCGTCTTTGGATCACAGTTATTGATATATGTACCAATTTTCAACTTCATCGGTCCAATATGTTCTGACTAAATTGCCTGTGTTATACGGACGGACGGACGGAAGACGCACGAGTGACCCTATAAGGGTTTCTCCTTCTGAGATACGGAACCCTAAAAAGAACAACTTTTGGCCCCTTCAATTCAAAATAGCGGCTAACGCAGGCACTACTCGAGGCCTCGAGGTAGGAAACTGAAATTTTCATGGCTAGGCTATAAACAATACAAATCTAAATTGCTTCTACTCCACCTTTTGTAGGGCAAAAACCCCTGCTGACTGGGCTAATTTAAGAAACAGATTAAAATGTTGCCATTATCTTTCGATGTGCTGTATAACCAATAATGTTCATCATTGGTAATTTATTTATATTTTGAAGTTTAAATAAGTCCATACATGTATGTGTGCAAGAAAATCCTTATTAGCGCCAAGACCACATAATTTGGGTCTCATTTTTATATGCCGACGAATTCGGACCTCATGAATCGGGAACCTCAAGAGTTATAGGGGTCATCCATGGGTCCCTTCGCAAGGTGGAACCCACAAATCTACGTCCCCTGTCAATTAAATCGAGAAACGTGCGAAGATATTTATTGTCAGACTATTTGCGTCTCCTTGGAGGTCTTTGTTTCATAAAGGGGATCCTCGAAGAAGTTATTTGGTTATTTATGCCTATACGATTAAAGAGGCAATATAGAGAAAATATATATTATTCAAGGCAGGTTTAACACCAGTCCATCGATTCCTAATAAAATGAGGACGAGTAGTGGTAACAATAATAAAAATTCTAAATGTTCAACCTCTAATTACCGAGCTACGAGTAAGCCGAAATATCACTTTATCACAGAGAGACAGAGAGAGAGAGACAGAGAGAGAGAGAGAGAGATGATTCCCAATTTGTGTGAAAAAATAATAAGCTGCCAAGTTGGAGTTGGACTCGCGTTGAGAGGGTTTCGTACAACGTACGCTAAATATATTTATTCATACAAACTTTGCACCCCAGATTTAGGTGGTTAAAGTTGTGGATTTCAGAGTTTTTATGGGATATGGGTACAAACATGTGCTTGCATACCAAATTTCTGATTTTTAGGACTTCGGTAAGTACCCTAGAGGTTTTTATGACATGCGAATCGGTCATATTTTTTTTTAAATTAGTCTTAAAAATATTCAGGGGATACGAGCCAGGCTCATGTCGTAGAGCACTAATGCAAATGTACAAAATCTCGTTGTGTTAAGAAGATACAGCAAGTTTACTTACCTTTTAATTTCGGCTTTAATATATAACAATAATTCCCAAATTATTCAATCACATCACGTGACTAAAAGCGTGGCGTGGCGCGTGGCGTAACTATCATTGTGACTAAAAGCTAAAACAACTGTAAAGTAAAAAGTAAATATAGCCAATTAATGTTCCGACCGAGGGGCACAGGCCTTAACCCCTTTTGATACGGGTAAGATTGACCACGCTGTCTCGAATCAGTACGGGTTGGTGGAGGGGTTTTACGACTACACATACCACCAAGTAGTGAAGTAGAAACACGGAGCGTCCGATAACGTACTTAGGACAAATTAATTATCTCATTGGTGCCTACATGGTCAGCACTGGGATTCGAACTTGCATATCCTGCGTGAGAGGCAAGCATGAAACCCACTAAACCACGGGAAGACAGAGCACGGGGAAAACCACTGAGAGAGTGCAAAATAATATAGGCTTAGCGGTGAACAGGTATTGTGCCAAATTTAATTAGCGTAAATGCAACTGAAATCGGCTGTCAAATTAAAATTCAGTCTATTTCAGCACTTATGCTGAATCCTGCAGTGTAATTCCGCTAGCTTAACCCTGTGCATTTAGAATGATCTAAATTCGACTATTGAACCGACCGATGGCCAAATACGTACTCCTGTATGCAACATACGTTATTCCATTCCAGGTGGATTGAATTGTCCAGGTAGGAATTTAATTTGATAACATGTCCAGCTTGAACGATTGATTTGCTGCGGCATTTCAATTAAATATTTTTCGTATTTATAGCCAATGCTGTATGACCTGATATTCCTTGAAACGTTCAGTAAGGATTTAAATAAATGAATATGTAGGTTTTATTTTATTAAAAGCTTTTATTTAACTTGCGATATAATATGTATGTTCGCGTCAAATATATCGGCTTGAATTTGACCCACTTCTCGTTATTTATTTATTTATTTATTTTATTTATTCAGGTAAACCTTACAGCTTTTAGTATTTTATGCAAGTGACATTATAAAATATCACGCCAATTACAAGGTACTCAAATATACAGTTCAATACAGCAGTTACCAGATTGAGTTGAAATTTTGCATACGTATGTAAATTGTCATCCGCAATGCAATATTTTTCTTGTTTCTGATCTAGTGATAGAGACGGAAGGTGGCCAAGGGAACGCTGTCATAAAACATTGCTACCCCGTCGAGTTCGGGCTCGTTTGATTCGTCTTGGCAAATACTTTGGTCCGGATGACGTCCATGGTCTGACGCTGGAGCCGGAAGGTGGCCATGGAAACTCTGTTACCAACCGTTACAACAACGTTTGGACTCGATCGATTGGTCCTGATTGACATGTACTCTAGTTCAGATTTTTGTAATATCATTATAACGAAAAATAAAAAATAAAAAAATTTAACGAAGGACAATGACAGGGTAATTTCTCATCTTACTAACGCTTCTTTGAAAACTATTTATTTCAGTACAAGTGTAAAAATGCAAAGGCTCTTGTCACAGAGTCCATTTTTTTATTTGACATCTTCTGATGGAAGTTTTTTCCAGCCAGTATTAATATTATCTTTGGTTGTTTCGTTCGTGTTTTTCTTTGCCTGCACGTTTTTTATTTGGAAATATTTCCCGATATCTTTATAAAATGTTTATGAAAGAACATAAATTCTTACAGTATCGACCTCATGAATAAAACATCAATGAGTCATTATGAAAAATATATGAGTTTTCTTGTGAATAGACGTTACAAATTCGTTCGAGATATTCATTAGTATGGAGAATTGCCGGTGTTCTTTTTAGGAGTAATTTCATCATCTGGACAGTTTCCTAGTTTTTCACTTCATGAGCTTATTGCATTATGTAACAATACGTTTTGGTATATTTATATTTTTGGTATTCTCGTATAGTACCCAGTCAGAAATCTTGAGGCCAATTCTCGTTTCTATAGCGAATTTGTCGAATTAGACAAGGCCAAGGACCAATCGCGAAGGACCTTTGCCTATTGCAAGACGAAGCTCCTCCCATTTTTCTAATATGCATTGAGAGTGGGTGAGAATCATCCTCCTGCTCGTCTATTATTTTAGAGGACCAATCGCGAAGGACCTTTGCCTATTGCAAGACGAAGCTCCTCCCATTTTTCTAATATGCATTGAGAGTGGGTGAGAATCATCCTCCTGCTCGTCTATTATATTATCATTGTCATATTCAACTTTACGGTGCGGTCAAACATAAAGTCAACGCGATCTAAAGGTAAAAGTTTAACTTCTCGTACTTTTTTTTTTTTTTACAGATTCTTTGCGGTATTCCTATTTGTTTTACTTTAATCTCCTCTGGACTAAGGACAATATAACAAAGTAGGAATTATACTGATCGGATCATTTTGGATATTCAGCCAGACTATCTTTTGTTATCCATTTTTAACCGACTTCAAAAAAGGTGTTCAGGGGTTCAAGGAGGAAGGGAGTTATCTTTTCGGTTGTATGTTTTTTATGTTTGTTACATTGAATCTGGTACTATTTATGAACCGATTTCCAAAATTCTTTCATTGTTAGAAAGGAAAGCCCAATAGCTTGATCCCATTTTTAGAAAATCAGGAATCGATTTGGTAGTTAGGTTTCTACATGAAAAAACTGTAAAGTTTAATTTGTTTTTATCTGGATGACATTATACATCCAGTCTTTTTGGTGTTTTAGTCATTGTCGAGAGATAAATTCTGGCTGTTAGGATCGTATATTTAGATAAGATAAGATAAGATAAGCGTTTATTCAGACGTCACAATACACAAAATAGAAACACAGTTCAAAGCAGAAGTAAAAGAGACAAGAAATTATGCAGAAATAGAAAGGATCAGAGAAATAAATTTATACAAAATAAGATTAGTTGTAGCAACGTGTCCGCTCTACTACTGCGCGGCAGAGGCACATTTGTGCCAGAGATAATAATTATAATGTATTGTGTACGGCGACGGTGAAACGGTTCCGGCTCAGCATATGCTACAGGAAGACCTATAGCGCTGGTATTCTGTCGGAACCAGGTGATTTGAGTGTAGTATATAGGTGGTTGGTGTTGACTTAATCTACTAGATATAGATAAGATAGAATATTGTACTTAGATAGTTAATATAATAGATTGCGGTTGATGTGAAGGTATGCACTTTAATTATTTAGGTAGGGAATATAAAATAAAATAAAAGTGTTAGACAAAATATTATTATTTACGCATTTTATACTATAAAGCCGTAAATGTGTTTATAAATAATAAATAATAGGGTCCTAGGAGCTAGCAGAAGTTACTAACAGATTTCCGACTTTTGAATGGCCATCAATCTATCTCTGCATAGGTTTTTGAAGCTGGCTAAATTTTTTTTGTCGCGTATTGGTGGTGGGAGATTGTTCCAGCATTTCGTGGCCAGGTACCTGAAGCTGCCCCTAAAAGCAGCAGTTCGGTGTCGGGGAATGGAAAGGACGCTGGTCGTGCTGCGGTTCGTGTGGTGACGTAAGTCTCTCCATTTTAGTTTTTCGAAGAGGTATTCCGGTATTCCTTTTCCGATGACACCAAACAGAAGCGCAGCTAACTGCAACTCTTGTCTGCCCTTAATTTTCAGCATGTTTGCACTATTAAGATATGGTGTAACACGGGCACGAGGAGGAACGGTGAAACAGTAGCGAGCACAAGCATTCTGTACACGTTGTACTAAACGCTCAGTGTGCTTGTACAAACATGGTCCGTACACTGTGATACAGTAGTTGAGTTTAGACATGATCAACGACTCACAAAGCCCTACTCGCATGTCTTCACTTGTTTGTTTGTTTGTTTGTTTATATTTATTCAATTCAATTCAATTTCTTTATTGCAATAAATTACATGTTTGATGAAGGTGTTACATTTCACATCACTATGTAATTTTACCCATAGGGTGTAGCAATTTAGAATAAAATAAGTATTTACATGAAAATAAGTAATATGTATGGAGTTCACTGTCAGGAAACAGATTTCGTAGGCTCGTTTTCGGGTTTATAGACGACATTTAGGACTAAGTGATAGGTCATGAAGTCGGTTTCTTTAACTTGGTGAATTATTCTAAACATACACAAGTCTTCTCATAGATGTTAACTCCGCTATACGTCATTCATGCCACCTTTGTAAGTTCGGAGAGAGAGAGCGCTGCACGAGTAATCTTTGCAAATGTCGGCTTTAAGTTCATGCATCTGCCTTGAGACGTGTCAAAAGCCCGGGAAGGTGATTAGAAATTCGCGTTTAATTTGATGCGACAAAGCGTTGAATGGATCTTTAGACGTGCCTGTCACGTCGAGAGAAGATTTGAATTCGGAGAACTAACCAGCCCCCCTACCGCGCAACCGCTGTCGGCATCGGCATCGCGTTTAAACGCGCAAGAATGAACTTTATCATTATGACAATACGGCAAGTCAAACACGAAGCCGATTAGCCGGTAGGACCCCTGTATGGGCAGCATGCCACACGTGTCGTTAAAAAGCCAACTTCTCTAGTGGGGCGAGAGATGACATCTCTTGTCCGACAAGAAAATTGACCGAGATTGAGACGACCGAGCCTTGTTTGACACATGGCAAGTAGGCCTTCCGACGTTGACCGAGACAAAAACTGGCATGCTGAGCTCACTGCTTTCATACGTCATCTGATCTTGTACAAACTATGAAGACTCGTAGAGTTGACTCAACGCATCATGTTACCATAATATACTTTTCATCACATCTATTCAAAAAGAGCTACTTGAGTCCCGGCAAACAGGGACTAAAGTAGGTCATTTAGGACTAAAAGTAACTTTTTAATTTTGTTGCCAGTACAAAGGAAAAAAATTGGTGTCACTAATCAGTTTCACTGCCATTCAGGCTGATAAGAGAGATCGATTCTAAACGCAGCCAATTAAAAAAGAAGGTTGTAGTAAAATGCGTACTCGACACAGATTAGATAATCCGATCGACCGAATCGATTGACACCGATTGATGACAACAGAGAAACAACCTTAAAGAATTGATATCGAAACACGGACCAAATAATTAAAAAGTTGTGGAAAAATTGTAAACAATGCGCGCCATATCTGAATGCCGTAATTATTTCAATTTCGTTTGCGGATATGAGTAAAGAATATGAGTGAAAGTGAGTATCTAACTCGAGATGATATAACAACAAACGCGAATGACAAATACAAGATCTGTTACCAATAAAATCACGAGGAATATAGGTATGTAAAAACTGTAATCCTGTAGAAAAATTCAAGAGGAATAAAGAGGTTATCTGAAAATGCTTTTTGAACCAATTTTCAAGATTTAGCCAATAATAATAAGCTTTAACTATGTGGAGGACATATTCGTAATTAGTAATTTCTTTATTGTACTAACACAAGAATGACATACAGAAAACTTATAATAGATAGACAATGTACAAAGGCGAGCTTATCTCTAACAAAAGATTTCTTCCAACAAACCATTACACACAACATATCACGACAATTGTGTAAATAAATACGGGGTGTAACAGAAAGGGGCGTAAAAGCCGAAAGAAGGTTGTTAGGGACATCATTCTGGACAACTTTCACTATGGGACCGACTTGATCAGAGCAACATTATTTTTCACTCCAACATACAGATCAGCTGAGCGCTAGGTCCGAAATGTATCTACTGAGTTAATAAATGTAAAGTTGCTCTGATCAAGTTGGTCCCATAGTGAAAGTTGTTCAGAATGATGTCCCTCTTTCCGCTTGTACACCCCTTTCTGTTACACCCTGTATAGATACGTAAATGTTATTTTATTGATTACTTACTACTTTTCTCATAGAGGGTGATGAAAAGTAGAGTGTCCACCTCAGGAGTAAAAACTATTTTTGGCTCGAGTGATGTACTTTGAATCCCTCGCTCCCTCAGGATTCTACTTTTGAGTCCCTCGTTACACTCGGGACTCAACTCTAGAATCCCTCGGTCGCTCAGGATTCAAAAAACACTCTCGCCCTAAAAATAGTTCTTTACTCCCTTGGTAAACAATCTACTATTATGTTATAATTGAAAGGTACGGTCGCCTGCGCCTAAAAGTATACAAGCAGTATATGCGGGATTCACTTTATAATATGACCGCCCGTATACTTTTAGACGCAGGTGACCGTACGTGTGTGGTTCTATCCTCTATGGGTATAGTGACGCGGAGTCTTCGTCGACAAAACGTTACACAATAGACTAATATAAGATACTCTAATTCTAATCATATCGATTCAATTCAATTCAATTTCTTTATTTCGGACTTCTAGGTAAATAATAAATGGTACAGTAATATATTTTGCGTAAAATATAATAACACAAACATAAAAACAAGAAATAGCCATACTGTGGAACTAGATCCGACCCCTAGACACTCGGCCCTTCCTGTTCTTATTCGAGGCGTAAAGATATCGGGTACCTAACTAAATGCAGCATTACATTACACCTTTAACTCGAGTGGACTTGAGCTAATTTCGGACAAAATGTCTTATGGATCAGTTTTTCATCAGCTACCTTGCCATTTATGCAACTCTTTTCGATAACACAGATGTCTTCGATGTCCGTGCTTGTTACGAATTGAATAACTTCGGCTGAAAGGCAAATTGGATATTACTCGTCTAGAACGACACAGAACCAAACGCTTAATCCTAATATCAGTGTGAGCTGCAGACCTTGCGAATCATAATCTTATCGCCTTACTAATAAAAAAATACTAAGCGGTGGACCTTTTAAATAGTTAAGTATTTATTTACTTTATAAACAAAATTAAAGGAAAATCATTCCTTTTAGATGTAATCATATTGGAGTTAAGTAAGTAGACGTTAATGAAGTCGTTAATTTTATAGCTCATTATCGATTAGCTACTTAAAATAATTGGCCAGTGAACTAAATGAGCGAAAATCTTATGAAAGTTTACTGAAAGAAGAGCGATAGAATTATAATTGAAACACAGTATTTAAATATTGAAGGCTGGTTCATTGATGATGATTGCTGCTACTTTCTTTAAAAAACTATTATTAGTAATTCATAACCATGCGACGAAAATATTTTCATATCAGTACCAGATTCCAGATCCAGCCAGCAATATTGCAAGGTGATCGTCTTTGGCTGAATGCCTAGACTACTGCTCAAATAAAATACCACTGCAAACTGTCGTAGGTACTGGAATTTGATAGTTCATCAAACTTTGAGCAGTCGATTGTGCATCCGGACCATTTGACAGGTCCGCGCTTTAATAACCACACATAGAAACTGATACATTATACTCCACACAAAGAGTTTATTTTCCAGTTAATACCTACTATTCAGCCGTGCCTGTTCATATTTGCTAAATGGAGCAAATTATTAAATGAACGATCACATTCATTGTCCCCAAACACATTAATCAATACACTAATACCACAAACTGTATTAAATACACTGCATTGATGCTAGAATATAAAACACATTCGTCCATTCACTGGGCCCTCGTTCATCATCGTTGAAACTACGTTGGATTAACTTGATCTTGTATATTATTTTTATGTCCCCGCAGAGGAAAATAGTGTCCATTTAATGGGCATAAAAGCTCGCTAAAATGCGTATAAATCTGCCCTTTTGTGCGCTATTTGAAATTGTATGGCCTACTTTGTTGTTATGGTGGTTTGGCCGAGAGGGTTGCTAGTTTCAGAACTGAAAATTTAAGTAATTGAAAAACTCTTTGTTTACAGCAACAGCCATCAGATACAAACCTAAATACGAACGATTACAGCAAATCTTTCAGTGTCAAAATGCTACCTTGTCCATCTTTATTAATCTGTGCCTTGTCTGAGTTCAGACCTTAGTTCCGACTTTCACGGAACAGAGACGGGAGGCGATTCAGCTGCTTTGATATCGCGCATGAGTACAAGTCCAGCGGGTCGATTCTCGCGCCTTCGATATACGGATATCGAGACCAAAATTGACAGATTCCCATACGAAATCACTCGATATAGGTGTAGATATCGTATATCGAAGGCGCGAGAATCATACCCCAGACCCGACGCTTACACCTATACAGTATTTACGAGAAAGTAACCTTTTGAGGTCATGGTGTGTTGTGTGGAGATATCATTAGACTGCACAGTGTTAGGACTAAACGGGAGAGCTCAAAAAGATTTTTAACCTCGTTCCGCGCCGTCACAAGTCAAGACACTCTGTCATTGGCCCCAGAGAGTAATACACCGTAACTACGATATTTCTGCAGGGACAACCACTTCAATACACGAGCTGAAACTACAGGGACTCAGATGATTAGGTCACCGACCGGTCTCGTCGTCAGCACACGTCGGCGTCGCAGCTCTGTAGCACGACGAACGTAACGCGAATCCATTTTGCTTCTTAATCCAAAAAGGTCGCTGGAAGCTATTCAATAACCACTTAAGAGTCGCTCGATTGTACCGCTGCTGATAAGAGAGTGGACACTATAGGGACATGTTCATATTCGGCTACGAGGGATAGAGCGGAAATATTTGACATGGGCTTTGGAACGGTTTCAGCGTTTGAGGTGCACGACCGAAGAGGCACTTATACGTTTCTACGTTTCATGTGTGTGTGTGTGTGTGTCTGTGTGGCGAAAAACGAGAGTATTAATTACAGATTGCCGTGGTATTTTTTTTAAGTAGTTATCGTTATTATTTTTCTTGGATAAATTAAGAAACATGGGCAAAGTTGTGCCACCTATGAGAAAAGGCGTGACGCTATGTTTATTAAGACAGGGTAAGAATTGAGTCATAAATCAGCGTTTAACCTTTTACTATTTAAAGGGGGTATTCGTCAAAATCTCTATGCTAAAAGAGGATAAGTAGGAGAGGCGTCTATACTATATTCATTGATCGTCAATGACTCCGCAGGATCTGTATCAGGATATTTGTATCCAACAAATTAAAATTATTAAGTAAATGTGTGTGCGCTTATGCAAATAAATAAATACCGAAATACGAAATGTTTGTCGATGAATAAAATGTTCAACAACTGCTTTGAAACAGACAGGAATAAAAATCTGTTCAATGAGTCCTACTCTATTTGAATTCCCGGCAGCAAATAGTTGTGGAAAAAGAACATTTTGTAAATGTTCGTTCTACACAAGTGTAGTGCCTCAATAGAGACACGCAGTCATTTGCCACTCGAATAACCTTTTCTTAGGACGGAAAGGCTTAGCGGGAAACAATTTACCGCTGTTCACTGAGCCACGATTTGAAAAATCATCTGTACTATCTAATAACCTTTATTTACATCAGCATAGCGTAGTTTTTCCAGTGGAGAACGGAAAAGTAGTTTTTGTAATATTTTATGAGAAATTTCAATTGATTTCTTTCGATGGATATGAAATGGAATGGACCGCTTTTGCATCAAACACAAACTTGACGTATTTTTTCGTTATTTTAATTTGCTCATTATACGTTAATGAATCATCATGATATATTTATTTTAGTTGGCTTTATTTTGTCTCACTTTAGATTAATGTCCTAACTATCTACCAAAGAAAAGATCTAATTAAAAAAAAACGGTCAAGTGCGAGTTGACTCTCACATGAAGGGTTCCGTACCATCGTACAAGATCCAAGTGCCTGACAGTCATTACGAGAATATATTAAAGTCGTTATTTTGCTAGTCAGGCGCGATTGTATTGAAATTGACTTAATACTATTTTATTCTAAACACTCTCACTTTTTCGAGTAGTTCAGTATTTTTTGTTGTAGCGGCACTAGATATACACATTCTATGTAAGTTTCAACTTTCTAGCTATTACGGTTCGTTCTATAGAGCCCGCTGACGGACACACGGACGGACGGACAGCAGAGGCTTAGTAATAGGGTCCCGTTTGGCACCCTTTGCGTACTAAACCCTAAGACAATCCAAAATATATTGTGTTCCATAACAATAATTCTTGTCTCATCCCACAATCCTTTCCTAGTTAGAGAAGAAAGTTTGATCTTTTATTATCGCCACTAAACGGCTCAGGAAGCCGTATATTGGCTGAGAACTTTTGATATTACATGCCCAACTGTGCCAGAGCAAAGTCGGCCAATAATACATTAATAACAGATCGACCAGGCGGACTGGGTACACTGCTGCTAAGCTACCATTTACTATCGAGTTTTTGAAGGAAGCTGGGGGAATGTCCCAAATATCTGCTAATCTCGGGTTTAGTAGAGGGGTTACTTTTGAGGTTTGGTATATTCGAACATGTTGTGTATCAACTACGGGAATACTTAAGACGGCGCCTTAGGCAAAAACAGCCTTTAGCAAAACACAAATCGCTCGGAATGATGAGTATTATTGCTGTAAGTTTATTCACCAGCTGGTTTATCACGAGTGTCAGCGTGACTTCGCTTTCCTATAATACGTAATATTATTATTTTGCTCGATAGAAAAGTCTCCTGAAGTTGCCAGAAAATCTGTCTGTCACAATGTTTTATTTTACAATTTTGCACCGCAACTGAATTTGTGTTATTGTTATTTATCTATCATCATGAAAATGACACAGTATGTTCCTCAGTTAGACTTGCTTACCTAGGCTTTTACCTTTTTTTTATTTAATTTCCTCTAAAAATAAATTCTAAGTTCTGATTGCCTAGGGCCCGCCCTTAAGGTAAATTTATTTTACGAAACTGATACTAAAATCATTTATTGCAATTTTGAAGCCGAAACGGCCGTTAAAGTCAACATAACAATCTGCGACGAAAAGAAACCAACAAGTAACATCAAAGATATCCCTAAGAAGCATCACCAATAGCGGATCCCCATAAAAATTGGTGCGCAAACTTTTCTTTCGACAACAGATGTTCCGATATTAAGGGTACCATTTTTCTTTATGACGTCATTTCAATAAGGAGCCACTAAGCCCGGGGCGAGCCCATATCGGAAATCGCTTCAAAGTTTGCCAATTCCTACAAAAATTAATATTGCGTTACAATTGTATCAACAAATAAATACAAACGAAAACTTAATGAGTCACAGTGATACCAAATTAAAACATCGTTTTCCTTTAATTTTTTGACATACAATTTTATTCGCAATATTTCTAACCTGATCATTTTTATTTGTACAAATTGAAACAATATCCAGCAGGTTATTAGAACATAGATCAATTAATCCCAAACGAAATTATTTATTTATTATTTATTATGAGCCTGTAATATGATAATATCCCACTGCTGGGCAAGGCCTCTCTCCCCCTCTTCCACTCCATTCGATCCTGAGCGGTCTCCTTCCACTCTTTATCCCATAGACCCAACTCATCACTCCATCTCTTCCTGGGTCGGCCACGCTTTCTCTTTGCATTTACTGGGAGCAAACAAATTAATTTAATAAAAATCCAGAAACTAAAAAATAAATCGGTCAAGTGCGAGTCGGACACTCACGCTCACACAAAGAGTTCCGCACCATCGTACAAGAAACAAAGTAGGTACAGATCGCGCGTTGTAAGAAGTATACCTACTTGACAGGTATTACGACAATAGCTATCTTCCAAACGAGTCAGGCGCTATGATATAGAAATTGGCAATACAATTTAATTCTAAACACCCTTATTTTTTCGGGTATTTCAGTATTTTTCTTTTTGCGGCAACAGGATATAAATACACATTCTGTATAAATTTCAACTTTCTAGCTTTTACGGTTCGTGCTGTGCTGGCCCGCTGATGGACAGACGGACGGACGGACAGCGGAGGCTTAGTATTAGCGTCCCGTTTGGCACCCTTCGGGTACGGAATCCTAAAAAGCTAACAATATAGAGTTACAAATTTTACAGTTTCGGATGTTATTATGCCTATGCCGCTGATTTACTTAAATCTCGCCCAATTTTATTTGTTCAGACATTGCAAACTGTTCCGAACATAACACATGCCCACGTTAGCAATATTCGTCACAGTTAAATGTGCAATTTTAACCCCATTTAGACATTTAAAATTGTAAAATAATAATGTAAGTTAACTAGCGGAAACGTGCTTCATTGATGTGCTAAAGAATTGTTTGTTGGGCGTTTCACTGATGCTCGTAAAAAAAAACAATTTCGGTACAAGTGTAGGTGAGGTGGATCGCCGGGTTGTCTGCGGAATACGTAATGAAGACGTGCGTGTCAGCGACATTGCGTGACACGGAGACAAGAAAATAGGCTTTGTTAGTACAACTGCTTGAGTCGAGTGTCGTAAACATTCTGCTGCTGCAAAAGAGTCTAGGACATCGTACGAACTCTGTGTTTCATGACAAGAAGACAGTTTTGTTTCAGGACAACTTGGCGATAAGAAATACTGTAATCATTTCAGGGTTTTTTTTTTGGATTATGGAGAATATTTTACATACACGTCATATTGTTTGGACAAATGATGTGCAGTCTTTTGATAAAGATCTCAAAAACAAACGCAGGTGGGACCTTTAAAAAACGTTTAAATAGAAACAACAAGAATTCCCTTTGAAGGACTGCGGGACCCGAGGCAACTTAATTTTATCCGTGTAATGTTCAGCATACCACGCCATACCGTGCATCACGAGAAATAATTCGAATACTTACTCGTTCTTTTTGGGGTTGCGTGCACAAAGGGGTAGGTATGAGTAATTGCAAACTAAAACCCACACTAGGGGTCCATCGAGCCTTTCCCCTCCTATGTTAACTTAAACTGCGGAACCCCATTTCAGACGATATTTTTGAATTTCAATGAAATTCTGGACCGTTACATAAACAGTTTGTTGGCACATGGGAAAAAAATATTAAAGATAATTGAAAATATTATGGTATAGAAATATATGGTAATTAAATTTTATGGCAGCATTAAAATAATTATTTTAATTGCTGTCGCATAATTACTTGTTCGAGTAGAGTGACCGAAGGTTTCGCGTGTTACTTGAGTATCTCAACACTTCACTGCGGCTCCTGTATATATTGAAAGAGGTTTTTCGCTTTAGTTAATAACTTCATATATGTATATTAAAGTAAATGAATGTAGCTCATTCATGTCTCCACCGAAGGTTACAGGCCTTTACCACGATACGTGTAGTTATGCGTATTATATGTTAATTAGACTTAGATTAGAGTCCTCTTGGCACTCATCGGGTTATGCGTATTATATGTTAATTAGACTTAGATTAGAGTCCTCTTGGCACTCATCGGGTTATGCGTATTATATGTTAATTAGACTTAGATTAGAGTTCTCTTGGCACTCATCGGGTTATGCGTATTATATGTTAATTAGACTTAGATTAGAGTCCTCTTGGCACTCATCGGGTTATGCGTATTATATGTTAATTAGACTTAGATTAGAGTTCTCTTGGCACTCATCGGGTTATGCGTATTATATGTTAATTAGACTTAGATTAGAGTCCTCTTGGCACTCATCGGGTTATGCGTATTATATGTTAATTAGACTTAGATTAGAGTCCTCTTGGCACTCATCGGGTTATGCGTATTATATGTTAATTAGACTTAGATTAGAGTCCTCTTGGCACTCATCGGGTTATGCGTATTATATGTTAATTAGACTTAGATTAGAGTCCTCTTGGCACTCATCGGGTTATGCGTATTATATGTTAATTAGACTTAGATTAGAGTCCTCTTGGCACTCATCGGGTTATGCGTATTATATGTTAATTAGACTTAGATTAGAGTCCTCTTGGCACTCATCGGGTTATGCGTATTATATGTTAATTAGACTTAGATTAGAGTCCTCTTGGCACTCATCGGGTTATGCGTATTATATGTTAATTAGACTTAGATTAGAGTCCTCTTGGCACTCATCGGGTTATGCGTATTATATGTTAATTAGACTTAGATTAGAGTCCTCTTGGCACTCATCGGGTTATGCGTATTATATGTTAATTAGACTTAGATTAGAGTCCTCTTGGCACTCATCGGGTTATGCGTATTATATGTTAATTAGACTTAGATTAGAGTCCTCTTGGCACTCATCGGGTTATGCGTATTATATGTTAATTAGACTTAGATTAGAGTCCTCTTGGCACTCATCGGGTTATGCGTATTATATGTTAATTAGACTTAGATTAGAGTCCTCTTGGCACTCATCGGGTTATGCGTATTATATGTTAATTAGACTTAGATTAGAGTCCTCTTGGCACTCATCGGGTTATGCGTATTATATGTTAATTAGACTTAGATTAGAGTCCTCTTGGCACTCATCGGGTTATGCGTATTATATGTTAATTAGACTTAGATTAGAGTCCTCTTGACACTCATCGGGTTATGAAACCCAAATAATATATTTTACAAAGGCGAGACATTAAAATTAGTATCGCCCTATCGCCACAACATTACCACTCCTGTATATTGACTTACATAACTATCAATCTATTTTATTGTTAACTTCCGACCATATTGTTATGACGTACCTCTTAGATCTAAATACGCAGATTTCTTTATAAATCAAAAACGCAATGTTTGTTGTCTCGCAGCAGCAAATTTTTATTTTTGTTTCGCAAGATATCGTGTTTCGGGAAGCAATTAAGATAAAACTCCGGAGGGGACGCTCGGTGACATATAATCGAAAGATGTTGCGGCCGTGATTCCATGAAATATTGGGATAAATAAAGCGAGCGAGAGAAAATTCTGCTTTATTGCCTCGAACACGAATAAATTAGGCTGTTATTACGAGTATCCTGCAAGCAGTATAGGCATAACGTTCAGGGCGCGTAAACTGTCATGAAAAATATACATACAGAAATAATAACATTTCATTTATTTTATTTACATAATTACAGTTTATAATTGAGTTTATATACATTTGAATTAAGATAATATAATTCTAGGAACAACTAAAATAAACATAGGGCTGGGAACCAAAAGTTCCGTTTGGACAGTTCCTAAAATTATGTATCTATTCGTGATAAGAATGCAGTAAAGTCGTCACTGTCCGGCGGCCTAGCCACGCCCCGTAACCAATCAAATCGTTTTCAATTATCAAGCCAAGTTCACAGTGACCAGTTGAAGGCAAACTTTCGAACGTGAAGGTTGTGTCTTGTCCTGTGAGTGTGTGTTAACAGATTTAAATTTAAATTTCACTGCATTCTTATCACGAATAGACTATAGCAGGAAACAAGCCTATTGTCAGTGCCTTTTCACACACTTCGGTTCCCGGATAGCCGGCGCCGGCTACGATCAATTGTATGGCCATGTAATTGTACGCATCACGCTTTCATACCTACTGTTCCATTTTCTCAATATAATAAAAAATATGAATTCAAATAAATCAGACAGAGTTTTCTTTATGTTTAGTTTATTTTCACCACATCTCTCCGCATGGGATATAAATCCAACTCTTTGAATTAAAATCGATACAAAATATAAGCTCCATGATCCATTCGAAAATGTTGAACATTTTGCGTACCGAGTATACACAGGTTGAGCATAGTTTCGCCAATGTTATGATACTTTCCGAAATATTTAGCAAAAGTTGAAGAATTCTGAAAGGGCAACCCTCCGGATGGGATGAGTTATAAAAATGTGGCTATGTAGCGCCTCTTTATTGGATATCAGGATATGAGGCCGTGACGTGGCCATCTGCCAAATTGGGTTCTCATTGGGATCTAAGACTTTCGCACTCTGTTGGCCAATAAGCTTTGTTTCAAAGTTTGGATCGTTATGAAAAAAACTTTGTTTTTTTGAAATGAAACTAGCTGTATTAGAGGGTATGTAGAAATATTGTAATTCACACACAATGTACATTGTTTTTGAATAAATAGTTACTTATTTATTAGTCATAACATTATATATTAATATAAATAAGGCCCAGAGGGACACCAGTTTTCAGGGGCATTAAATCCTAAGTTGTCCTAAAGGCACTATCAGAAATATTGTAAAGAAGATACTACGAGCACAAGCAACAATATTTTTAAAATATAATATTTATCTCATAAAATTTTGATATGAAAATTCAAACCTCAATAACCTTCAAAGACCCCTTACAGAAGAATAGAAGAATAGAATAGAACCTTCAAAGCTTGGATGCTTCAGCGGTATAGGATTACTTATATTACAGGTATACAGCAAAAATCCCATACGTCTATTCTATAGATATACCCTTCCTTTAGTACTCGTAAACATACCCGTAGAAGATTCTTAGCAAAGATCAATATTTCACCAAAGCAACTTTACACAAACTTTACGGGAAGTTGGCTGAAAAAGCCGATGGCCACGCGATAACCAACAGGTTAAATAAATACCGAAAACAGCCGAGAAAAGCAAAAATTGAGATCCACTGAGCCCTTACAGTTTTGTACATCTCTTCGCTCACAAGACAGTGAGCGCAGTGTAAAGAGGTAATCAGCTATCGGGCGGGATGCTTTTGGCCAATAATGCCATTTCCGGAACGGCGGCGGGGCGCGGCGACAGCAGAATCTTTTTTTCAGTATTCAGAAATTAAGAAAATATACTGTCTCGTATTTAGATAAGAAACGTATTTTTATAAACAAATAAACAGGGGTGAAATGAAAAAGAAACCACTCAAACATAACTCAAAGGCGCGAAAGACAATGCCAGTAGGTAGATATCACAAAGTGGCGAGACGCAAAGTAAGAGCGTTTGTTTGCCAAGTAGCAAGAATGCAAACACAAGGAAGAGGGTAAAGCGGGCATAGAATACCTTAGACATACAATTCGTCTTAACTATCAACAACTACACATGCGAAAGGCGCCTCTAACACACTCGGTTTGGGTCGGTTGTCGTATACTACTTGTGGATCTAGACAGAAGGCCGAATGCTCATATTCCTCGACCTAGTAGGAATGCGGCTACGACGTGATATGCTAAGCAAAAGCTAGGCAAACAAATTGGTAGAGACTCGTATGTGTGACGTTTGTAGGGAGATATCGCCTCCTCCTATAGCATTTCTGTTATTTGTGAGTGGAAACTATTCCTACTCGAATTTCGGTAAGTATGCAAGTCAGCGCTCCGGCATGGTTTTCTCATGAAAACCAACTAATCTCGTTTGGTGAATTGCATTTTTTACGATATTCATGAAAAAATACTCGTTTTACTTGACCCATACAAAAATCAACCACACTTGGTGTTGCTTAACCTCAACGATAGATCCGGATCACCGAGCTAAGCTGAGCCATGATTACGCTATGATTATAATCATAATTATAATTATAATTACGTTTTCATATTTAACTTGCCCTTAGAATACCAATACATCTCAAAAACCTAATAAAAGTTACAACTGAAAGTTTGTAACTTTTACTGTTTGTTTGTTGCTCCTCTATTATTTTAAAGTTGTAAATAAAAAAGGAAGACATGCAACGATGGCCGTCAAAAAAGAATGTGATGTTTATGAAACTAATACAGTTGTCAGTAAAAGTAGCACAAAGTTAGGTTGGCGTTTTCAATCCGTAAATTTTTAAGATGCACCTTTTTGTTCGCCTTTACGGTCTTCATACAAAATACGAAGAAACTTTTTAGACGAATTATTATGTAACCTCTTTTACCATACGTCGTTATATCCTTTTGTTCTTTATTAATATTGTTGCATTGCAACAGGTGTTGTTTATTATGACTTGTTCAGTATGCGAGCCCGAGAGCGACGTCTACACAGACGACAAGTTGAAGCAGTCGCCATGACCGAAATCGGTTGGATCACATCATCATTAATATCATCGTATAGGAGTATACACATATACCTACATGAATAACATATGTACGTACATGAGATCTTTGTCATATCTTTGTTATTCCTGTAAGATAATATTCCCACCATTGTTCTAACGTCTGAATAAAAGTAGTTATTTGCTTACTAACCTATAAGTAGTAAGAAGCCGTTACTTTTTTAATTCATAATCATAACATACACAACCTCTACGTTTGTTTGTTGACTTGTGCAAAATTTATTCTAATTCAAGGCCCCAGTTTCCGTTTCACAAGATCCGAATACGGAAACTACACATGCATATATTTAAAAGACATATGCATGTAAAAATGAAATTATACAGAATTTGAATAACAAAACCGCTGAGCTCAGCGGAATGAGGTTACTCTGTAAACGCCTCGGTCCCAGAGAGATACTCTGCGCTCTGCTGCCTCGACACAAAACTAAAACATTCCTAGTTTTCTGTGAAGCATTCAGTTTCGACTAACTTTTGTATTTTTGAAGCAGCGAAATTTCCACTGAACTATTTAATATTTGATTGTAAGGTACGAAGCTTGCCTAATTTTAAAATGCAACAGTTAATTTATGACATAGTCCATTATTATACTTTAGAATAGAATAGAAAGTACATTTATTCATCTGTCACAAAACACAAGACACAGCAAAAGCATATTAAGTAATTAAGAAACAAGTAGGAAATAAAATATACGCATGAAGACAAAAATAGCAATAGCAAAATAGGCTCCCTTATACATGGAACTGACACCAAAAAAATATTTCATCAAACCTTATATGTGTCTATAGATAGGTCCTAAATACATTTTTCCTCAAAATCAATCGTTAAAGAGACAGACCCTTCCAAACTGGAAAAAATTGTGTGTCCCCCCCTCTAACTTTTAAAGTTAGAGAGTGAAAAATTTTAAAAAAATATGCTGCGTATATGAAACATTTGTTAAAACAGCAAAGATAACTTTGTCATTCATACAAACAAACACTATAAAAACAAAGTTATAACACAAACATCCAGTCTTATAATTACTTGCTACTATGGAACCCTTCATGGGCGAGTCCTACTCGCGCTTGGCCACTTTTTAGGGTTCCGTACCCGAAGGGTGCCAAACGGGACCCTATTACTGAGACTTCGCTGTCCGTCTGTCCGTCCGTCCGTCCGTCTGTCACCAGGCTGTATCTCATTAGCTAGACAGTTGAAATTTTCATAGATGATGTATTTCTGTTGCCGCTATAACAACAAATACTAAAAATCAAAAGAAATTTAATATTAAGGGGGGCTCCCATACAACAAACGTGATTTTTTTGCTCATTTTTGCTCGATATTGATAATGGTAGCAGGTAGACGCTTAAAATGTTCACAATATATTGAGTATATTATTTACTTAAAAAATAAATAATTAAATTAAAATTAAATTAATATTTAGGGGGGGCTCCCATACATTTTTTTTGCGGTTTTTTATAGATAATGGCACGGAACCCTTCGTGCGCGAGTCCGACTCGCGCTTGGCCACTTTTTAAATAATAACATTTATAACTTACCTAACTAGGTACCTACTTACATAAGGGGCCAGAAAACCTATAGACGCGTCAGTAGGACCTGCACTTCTCCATAGCTGCAGCGATGAGCTAGCCCCCTGTTACTCAAAATGGTGTCATGAAAAACTGGCTAAAGTGGGCACAATTGTGCCTCTGCTACCCCGAATGGGAAAAAGCGTGACGCTATGCTATGTTATGTTTATGTTGCATAAATAATACACGTAAATCAGGACTGATAATGATCAGGTGGCAAGATCAAAGTGTGACACAAAAGAAACGCATAGACTTTTAGATAAAACAGTTTTGTCTCAGGTGTGCGTCGCGTTGCAGACACAAGAGTTAGTTGTAAGACAGCGATAAGACAGACTTGTCTGGACAGACAGACAGAGTTGTGAGACAGAACTGTCTTACAACAGTTGTGATTATAGTGTACGCTGTTTCTAATAGTTAAGAGCATAGGAGCTGAAAGGCATTGTAATATGTATTGGATTAGAGCGACGTTATAAGCGCGGTGCAAACAGGATTTTGATATAACGTTATATTACTACGACGTTGTGCAGGTACATGAATGTAGTTACATGCCCACTCATATCATGAGTAATCGTGACGCAAACATCAATCCTTTAAAGCAGTCACAGTATGAGAATAGCTTTTCCAAAGCCTTACAAGTACAGCTGAAAACTGAAAAGTTCACGCTATCTGTATCTCAGAAGACTATTTATCAAAAACTCACTCTTGTTTGGCGCGCAAGTCTAGCTAAGATTATTCATGACTTAGCCAAGTTTTTGATTGATTACTATGTCTGAAGCAATCGGCGTTGCTCTGCGCTTGCGGACCACTTCATTTTGCGAAGCGCCTTGTTTGAACTTCGTTTCAGCAGAGGGTGACGAGGCACTTTTCAGCTTCTTTAGCGGCTGTCGAACGCTTCTATTGAATTGGAAGAAAATAACTAAATAAATAACGTAATAGATAATGAAAAGAAAAAGCCTGGCCATTTCAGAAACTTGATTAATGTTAAAATTAACATAAACACAAAGGCTTGTTGATCATCAGCATCACAGCGTATTATGTGTTCGATTCGATGGTACTATTGTAGGTATTCATTTTACCGCTAAGATTTGTGTAAAAAAAGACAGCGTTTAATGATGACATCATTTAATTTTGGTTAGTATATCATAGAAATCACAACAAAATTGTTTTGACAGTTCCAAAAAGATCTATTTTGACTAGCAATGAAAAGGCGTATTGCTAGGCATCAACATGCTTCTACTTATACAAGGTGTAAATGAATTAACGCAAAATGAGAAACTACTTTCTTAGGTACATCATTCTGAGTGACATTCACTATGAAACCGATTTGATCAGAGCAACTTTATTTTTTACTTCCCAGTACATTTTGGCCTCAGTGGGTCAACTGATTTGTATGGAGAAGTGAAAAATAGAGTTGCTGTGATCAAATCGCTTTTTTAGAGAAAGTTGTTCAGAATGTTGTCCCTAACAAAGCAGTTTCTCAATTTGCGTTAATTCATTTACACCTTGTTTAAAGAGAAGCTTATAATAATTATTATTATTATTTCTATTCTATTTTATTTTAATTAAAGAACATAATCGTATCTGATCAGATAGCCTAATGTAATGAAGCAACTAAGAGCCAGTTGCAGAAAAGATATTAAAATTAATGCCCCATTAAACACTAATGGCCTGTCATTGTCATAAAATATTGTTTTTAGGGTTCCGATCCTTAAAAGGAAAAAAAGGAACCCTTATAGGATCACTTCGTTGTCCGTCCGTCAGTCTGTCTGTTTGTGTCTGTCCGTCTGTCAAGACGTTTTATATCGAGAACGCGTGGACGTATCAAGCTGAAATTTTTGTCAATTGCTCAAGTAGTTCTTTATAGCTGTGAAAAAATCAACCTTCTATGTCAACGCAATCGAACGCTACGACCGTTTATTTGTGCTGCATTTTATTTGAATTTTCATATAGTAATCGCAAGAGACTTAAAACCTATAGGGTACTTCCCGTTGGCCTATAATCATGAAAGGCACAAAGCATGGTCCTTTAACACAAGTAAATTAGTAAATTGAATAACACAAGTAAAAATCTGAAAACTGCTAATTTCTGTCTTTCTGCAGAAATATTTAATTTGGCTTACACGTTTGCATCATTTTTTTATGTAGAAACTTAATTATACATTTACACAAACAAGTGTGATCGGAACCTTTGGTTCGCGAGTCCTACTCGCACTTGACCTTTTTTTATTTTTAGAACATGGCTCTTATTTCTGAGTACATATAATGCTCATGTCATGACAGTTCATATGCCTTGATGTTACTACGTTTCTGCAACTGGATGTTAGGCATTTAACCCTCTCGCTCCGACGACGTCTATTGTTCTCCATTGTAAGTTTGTTCGGCCTTTGTCCTTATGAGATAATACCGATTATTAATTGAATTCAAATTGAAAATCAATTTGAAGTCTCTCGTTGCATTGATGATGTCGCTAAATATAGATGGCCCAAAAACCCGGCCACATCTGTGTGTTGTTTTAAAATATTATAACATTTCGCGCCCAGCCCAGGGTCTTCGTTATTTTTTTTGCGCCGCCACCCTGTTAGGAGGTAAATTTAAGGAATAAATTTTCTTTTGTCGGGGTAATTTGAACTTTATCGCTGCTATTTCATTCCTAGACTTTGCTAAATTTTGTTTAGCTGTCTGCGCTTTATGGAAATCTGACTCGAAATAAGAATCGATATGTTTTTCTTATTGGATACCTCGGATATAAAATACGAATACAGTTCAAAACGCAATATGAAATGAATAATAAGTTTCGAAAAAAACGGAACGGCGGCGGCAGCAGAAAATTATACACAGTGAACGGGCGTGATATTTTTTATTAAAATTTTCCTATTTATTTTTTATTAAAACATTTATTAATTCAGTATGTCACTTGAACCTTAACCTGCAATCCACTATAACGTACACCATCACTCAAATACATTCACACATACCGGTCTCAACTATAACTCTATTTACCAACAGTTCACGAAATACCTTGCTCCTAATGGAATGTACGCCCGACGTTTCGCGCCTCCCCCCTGCCCCTCCCCGCGACGTATCCCCTCGATCCATCATTGGCTTAACGAAATCCCTGAAGTACATTATTTTTATATTCAACGGTGACGCTGTCGTCCATTAGATGGCTGCCACCGACTATGCTATTACGGATCCCAAGATACGTTTAACAGCCCTTGCTCTGTGGTAAGTGCTCGCGGTCGTATTTCTTTTTCTTCAGTTTATGAATGGCTATGTACTGTAGATTTCGGGAGTAGTATCTTGGAGCGCCATACCTGCGGCGATGGGCTATCTCCCTGTCAAGGAAAATGAATAACTGTGCCTCTACCACCCTGAATGCGCAAAGGTGTAACGCTATGTATGTTAGTAACTCAAAGTTTTTAAATTCTTACAAATGACATACTATACATTGAATTCGGCGGCATAAATAGTTTTTAGGGTTCCGATAAGGGACCCATAGGATCACTTCGTAGTCCTTCTGTCCGTCCGTCCGTTCGTCCGTGTGTCAAGACCCTTTTATATCGAGAACGCGTGGACGTATCAAGCTGAAAATATCAATTGCTCGGGTCTGTGGTCGCATATAGATGTGAATAAATCCTTCTAGGTCGACGCAATCAAACGCTACGTCCCGAGACTATTACCGTTTATTTTTCCTGGAAACACTACTTTCAGTTATCGAACTGACAGTCCAGAAATATTTGTGGTTTTGAGTTGAATTTACGTATCAAAGGGTGGAGCTAAGGCTGCCCCGATTCTGTAGCGCATCAACAATGTTTGCCACATGTTTGGCCTACGTGAACAGCTTCCATGCCATAATGTGCCCAGCAGCCTCCTGAAAGTATGCTGCATTTTTGCTTGCAGTTAACCCGAGGTATGTTGTTGTAATTATCGCGTAGGTATTTTCGCTTTTGTATGAGAGTGATGTATTTGTTTCGTAGTAACTATTATCTTATCTGTGGTATGGGCAGACAGACCGTATGGACGGCCATACCTTGGCTCACGGGGTGATGAGATGACATATGTATGTGTGCCATCGGCTGGGGAGCCGAGGTATGGATGATCCATGCTGTGTGCGTATTATTTTAATATTTATCGTTGTGCACTTATGTAGGTCTACCTTTTATTAAATTATCCTCTCCATCCTAGGTTTTCTGGAAGAGATCTCTTATTAGAGATAAGCTCGCCTTTGTACATGTTTTTTCTAATATTAAGTGTCTGTATTATGTTTTCTGTGCGTTCTATAAAGTAAAGCGTATAATAAAATATGCAAATATTAATTAGCAATGTAATTTTGTATGAGCGTAAGTAAGCCTGTAAACGATTTCATTTCATTTGTATGACAATGAAAAACCAACAAACAAACTTTCATTGTTTACAATACAGATTTAGGTAATCTAAATACTGTAATTCTACCTTAAAAGCCACAGATTAATAAAGAGTTAGGAACTTACGTACGCCACATTCTGTTACATATTATTCCAACTCCCAAAACCCATGGGTTTTGTATGTACTATGAGACAGATGTAATTTTCTATCAAACCAAAACTATTGTTTTTAATAGTATTGGGTTGATGCGATAGAAAATTACTACCTTTTAAAACAATATTTTATAGATTTCTGACCTTGATAGTTATTAGGACTTGACTGTAACCTTGGGAAAACACAAGTGTACTTGATAAACATATATGTTCAACGGCACAAAAACAAAACTATATATCAAGTCCAACACAAACATCCACGAAACCCTGATACGTCATTTCCTGTTTCGTCAGGCGTAAAGAGCAAATCACCACGTTCATTTCATACTCACTTATTCCTACCAGCACCAGGGGAAGATAAAAAAACAACTAATTGTGCCCTATTACATTTTTTATTTAGGCGGACTAGTGACTAGCGAGATTTTCCCCGGGGGCCGTTTTTTGCTTTTGTCTCGGAGTAATTTCTTCTCGTAGCCGTAGATAGAGTAGTAAGGCAGGGGAAGCACCGTGGACGAGACAGGCAATAAATCTGAAAGGAAAAAGACCTTTTACGTCGCAGAAAATGCTTGTTTGTAAGTGATTTTAACGTACATAGACCTAGTGAAAGAGAAATGTGGCGTGCGTTACTAAATAATTTTTAGGATTCCGTACCCGAAAGGTGCCAAACGGTACCCTTTTACTAAGCCTCCGCTGTCTGTCTGTCTGTCCGTCTGTCACCAGGCTGTATCTCATGAACCGTGATAGCTAGACAGTATAAATTTTCACAGATGATGTATTTCTGTTGCCGCTATAACAACAAATACTAAAAAACAGATTATAATAAATATTTAAGGGGGCTCCCAGTACGGAACCCTTCGTGCACGAGTCCAACTCCCACTTCATCGGTTTTTCTAATTACTGTATTTGTAAAAAGAAAATAAATATATGATTTCTTTAAAGTTTGGCTGTTTAATCGTAATACATAATTTATTTATTGCATAAAAATTATTGATTTGACAAAAAATACATGAAAATAGATAAATACAAAGGCAACCCAGCTACTATTATTGATATATCAGATAGTTTCATTCATTGTTTTGTTTAAACAGAATAATGAGCTAATTAATGGTCCACTACTGATCATCACTATCATAGTGCACCACAATTATCAGCTCCTATTTTATTGTCTCAGTTTGATACTTAGGTCTGCTCCTGATTAGTCTCATGTAATAATGATTGTAAAACCGGTCTGGAAATGTAATTTTTTGCTGATGTTCCAAACGAGTTTTATTTGGTACGTCACTTTATCACTAAATAGCTCCGTGGTCTAGTGGTTTCATATTATCTTCGCAGTGATAGCGCGGATTCAAAAACGGTGCTGACCATGTACCAATGAGGTAAGTAATGTAGATGTGTTAATGAGGACGTTCCAAACTTAACAGAAACATCATAATTTCAATTGTTATCTGCCAATACAGGCCACTGTCACTGACGAGGGGAAACTTTCAATCTACATAGCTGCGGCAATGAGCTAGGCCCCCGTCAACCAAAAATAATTATTGATTAACTGACCAAAAGTAGGCACAAGTGGGCCTCTGCCAACCCGAATGGGAAAAGGGGTGTGACTCTCTGTACCCGTGTTATGCTGTCTCTACCAACTGATTAGTCATTGCATGCGATGTTATTGGCTCACGAGAGAAACAAAGACGGCCTAGATTTGTTTAAAAAAAAACTGCACCGCGAAAGTGCAGCGCTTACGTAAAGCCACACCTTACCAGTGACCATGGCACATCGAGGCCACAGCCACTCCGCAACCACTTACCGAGCAATCAATATTGCACTCCAGAATTCCACGTCCTCATACGAAAACGAACAGGCTACCTTCTCTGTCAGACATAAAGCTGAATATAGCAGCCCCCGTCAGAAGCATGAGGTATTTTAGTCCCTACTTGACTTTACAGCACTCAAGAGCTGCTTGTTAAAACGGGGTTACGTTAGACACTATTGTTGAATTCTGAATGCCTGCTGTCAGACTGAGTTATCCCGATGGAACCCTAATATGATATCTAAGCGTTATCTCTTTGTGACAAGGTCCCAAATGGCTTGTGAGGGTGGCATGTTTAATGTGGTTACCAGGGGTGATAATGCTATGGACGTATGTATAAGGGCCTATAGGGTTCTTGAATGTGTGTTTGAATGTCAATGGTTCGTGACTTGACTTGTGACACTCGTCGAATAGTGTGATGGAGGCTTTATACGTCCTATTAATTGTCTGGTGAGTTGGTGACACTTTTGTGTTTTAACGATACGCCGTGACTTTACCTTTGATTTCATCAAAGGGTTCGACGACAATAAACCGCGCCACTAATCCTCTTTAGGATCACTTGCTGTTCCAAAAAAGACTAGGGAATGTAGAGCTGAGGTGAGAATAAAATGTAAACGTAAGTAAATGTAGCTCATTAATGTCCCCACCGAGGGGCACAGGCCTTTACCCGGACCCGAGTAAGATGCATAAATCTATCGAACTATCCAAACACCCCACCAACTCTAGGTCAAAGAATAAAATCAAAATATATAAAAATCAACTAACCAGGCTTGAAAATGTTGTCCGTCTCCTTCCTGTACAGCATGGCCGAGGTCCATCCCAAAAAAAAATAGACGAGCAGCACTAAAAGAGCACCGAAATTCATGCTTGGTACAGCGCGTATGTATGTACCAGCAGCCCAGGAACCGACACGGGAGGCTATATTTCAACCTATATTTATTTGACACGCTTCCGTGTCGAAGCGCGCCGCGTACTCGAATAGACGCGAATAAAGTACCGAGTGTATCGGAGTCGGCGACATTCTCGATACAGCCGCTGCCGGCAGCCTGGCAAGGCATCGGTGTCGAAAATCTAATATGAATACGGTTTTGGCAAATACGTGTGAAGCGGAGGCGTGTACTGTTCGGCCGGATCAGTGACTTTCCGGTAAATAATTTAGAGGCGGATGTCTTATCGCGATGGAGCTCTGCTTGCCTGGTACTTGCAAAATGGATTACATTTTGTAGCTTTGTTCATTGAAGGACGTGTCGCTTTGTGTGGAATACCAACGACCAAGGCTTTTGTGGTCCTATCTCTGACACATTATCCACTTATTTAGAAGACATTCCTGATTTTTTTATATTTTCGGATAAATACAACCCACATTCATATGCGCATACAAATTCATAATTATGTATGTAGGGACCTACCTTTGATTAATTCATGACCTGATCGTGATCTAAAACGATCACATTCGCGGGCCGGTTGTGAGCGACCTTTCCATTACACGTGCTCTTGAAGGCTAACCATTCAAATGGGCGGTCTTGACCAAAACGGCACGGCCCGGCACGCCACGACACACGCTTCCTAACCGGAACAGCACGGCCCGGTACGGCACGACACAATTATGTCTCCACTTTGTCACATTATATCGTGTGTCGTGTCGTGCCGGGCAGTGCCGTTTTGGGCAAGAATCGCCCAATCACCAACACACCTAAAACACTTAATTTTATATTTATCTAGTTTTCAAACGTTTCTGATACTAATTCGAATAAACCTTGGCTCAGATGACCAATGCGAAACAAATGTTGCATCCACTCGATCCAACGCTGAGCATTTTTGGGGTCTATCCTTAAAAGGAAAAAAGTAACCCTTATTAGATCATTTTGTTGTCCGTCTGTCTGTCTGCCTGTAAATTTGGCACAAAGGCTGGTCTTAAAGCACAAGTGAAGGGTCTTATCTTATCTTATCTTAAAATCTGAAAACTTGAAAATTTCTGTCTTTCTGCAAAAATATGTAATTTGGTTTACATGGATGACATCATACTGTGTTTTTTCATGTTGATTCCTAATTACACCAGTTACGAGGGTACAATCTACAGGTGTGATCGGAACCCTTTGTGCACGAGTCCTACTCACACTTGACCGTCTGTTTTTATTTTTAGAGCCATTTAGGTAACCAAATTGACAATGATAATTTCACAGCTTTTGTCGGATGGCAATAAGTGTGCATTTAAACATTTCAAATGTCAACTTACCATTAAGCGCCTCTAGTTTAGGCAGTGCAGTTTAGAATCCAGTATAACAATTATAACGTGAACAGAAAAGGCTTGTTGTTTGTATTTTGTATCCATTTTGAACAGCAGATGAGATCATGTGCCGAATGGACTGCTTCCGTGACTAAGCCGCGTGGGCTGGGAGAGGTCACCTAACATGACACCACGACTTTAAATAAAACAATAAATACAGGGTGAAATTAAATTAGCTGATCATATTTTGAGGAATTATAGTACCCATCATTGTAAACAACTTTCCCTATGAAATATATGGTCGCAAATGAAAAACAGTTTTTCGTCCCCCAGTACATTGCCCCGATCAGCTGATTTCAAGTTACTATGGGAGACACAAAAATTTTTTTCGTTTGCAACCATATGTTTCATAGGGAAAGTTGGTCACAATGATGGGTACTATCATTCCCCGAAATATAGTCAGCTAATTAAATGTCACCCTGTATACCCGAGATTTGGTGAGCCTTTAAAAGATTCACATTTTGTCAAATCGGGCCTAAACAGACGGACGTTTTTGCCACATAAATATGAGCATTATAAACGATTACGATGTAATAATCTCCAAGTGTGATCGGAACCCTTGGCCCGCGAGTCCTACTCGATCTTTACCGTATAATATGCTTGGTCGGATTTTACCTGTTATTCCTTTTTATAGTAAAATACTTTCTCCGACAACATGTACGCAGTGTGCAAGCTTAAATAAAAGACGATGAAAAGAAGTGAACCACCACAAGATTCACAAGGTACAAATACAAGGTAGTTTTATGTATTGCTACAACTTTATAAACATCCATTTCCCTATACACAACAAGTAAAACAATAACCCGGCCAAGTGCGAGTCGGACTCGCGCACGAAAGGTTCCGTACCATTATCTATAAAAACGGCAAAAAAACATGTTTGTTGTAGCTCCCATACAACAAACATGTTTTTTTTGCCGTTGTTAATATTTATTATAGTCTGTTTTTTACTATTTTTTGAAATATCATCATCTGTGAAAATTTCAACTGTCACCAGGCTGTATCTCATGAACCGCTATCACGGTTCATGAGATACAGCCTGGTGACAGACGGACAGACGGACAGACGTACAGCGGAAGCTTAGTAATAGGGTCCTTCGGGTAAGGAACCCTAAAAAGACCTTTAAGCCTTGTTTTACCAATGTTGGAGGTTTGATTTAGGTTTGACAGTAACCTTTAAACCCGAACCAAATAAATCCAAACAACAGAACGAGCTTACACGAAAATTGAGGCATACCCTATGCTCTTCATCTAAAATCTAAAGCGAAATTTCTCACATAATATAGTACAGGTGCAAATTACTACCGAGAACCAAGAAAGGGATCCTCCATGAGCCACATCGTAACCAAATAGAACTGACCTATTGTGAGGTAGCAAAACAGTCTAGCTTCACCTTTTCGGTATGAGCCCAGCGGAGGTCTATCACGGCTGGTGGCACGTAAGCCCTGTTGCTATACGACCGCCCAGGGAAATGACATCGCGTTGTATGAAGTAGAGTTATAATGTTTAGTTTACTCTGTTTAGCACTCTCGTAGTGTGTTGTGACATAATAAGGATAGATTAGCTTTTGTTACATTGTTTTACCTGACTTTGTAATTTTAACGGATAATAGTAGAAGATGGATAGTGGAATGTTTATGCTTTTGTAAAATAATGTAAAGAAGAAAGTCAACCGGGGATAAACTGCACAAGAAAGATCCAAAATGATCTAACTATACCTCATTCATATCGTAGTGAATGGTTAGGGTAAACTAAAGACACATTCTGTAAATACTAACTATAGTGTATCTAACATAACAGGCAACTTGACAGATTTCAATCTTAGCTTGTTATTGTGAATCGGAAAGATGTATAACATTTTATTCTTGATTCTTCAGTTACCTTAAATATGGTTGAAAAATAATAATATCTTTAAGTGCTAAAATAGCAGTGATGGTGATGGATGACAACTCTTTTGTTAGTTCAACTGAATGAACAATTTCGATTCTTTCCGATTGTTTTGGTAACATCTCTAGTGTTTAAAAAGTGGATTTTATGAAGTTTTAGGCTAGCTGTCAAGTTGCTTCTAAGCATACATAGAGTATATTAGTGATAATTTCGTAGTAGTAAGTTATGTTCGCAGTGAGTCGCTCGGATTATTTATACCTATTAACCATGTAGCTCCGTGGTCTAGTGATTTCACGCTCGCTTCTCATTCTCAGGCAGGAGATGCGGGTTCAAATCCAGTGCTTACCATGTACCAATGAGATAAGTATAAGTCATCCTATGAACGCAGGTTCCAACGGTGCTGGAAAACATCGAGATGAAACTGTATGGGGAAAGGCGTGACGCTATATTTAACAAAAGGGGATAACCGTCGTAACTGGTTCGCCGACACATCATATACTCGTATATAGTTCGCCATTGTTCGGTCGTTCGAACGAGTGAAGGGGGTACTTTTACATCACTTATACCACGGAGGTATGTGCGTGATGCTGGCATTCGTGCGAACAAGGTACATACTTATACCTATTATGTATATTTCATATTTCTGGTTCCCACGAGACAGGGTATCCTAGTGTGGGGCCAGAAGCAATGTATGTGCCTGTATGTAAATGTTTATGTTTATGTTCTGTGTTTGCATAACCATGTCTACACCTATAAAAATCGGGAACTAAAACGGCATAAAAACTGTTAGTTGGGCAGGGCAGACTCTATTATCGGTTCATCCAAACAAATATAGGTTTAGCGTACGCAAACTAAAACACAGTTCAGACGGAAAGCTTTTTGAAACTTTGATAACCGAGCAACAACTAAAACCATACTATCATAGCCAGTATGTGGGTACTGCGTCCGATTGAACGTAGCAAACAAACTGGAATAGTGATAACTGGCCATTCAAACGAATCGGAAGAATCTCGAAATAAAAATCATATATTATTTATAGAAGTAATATGAACCGTTTATCATGGTTTTAAGACCGATTCTCGCGTATAACGGCCGCGGAAATGTGTTCCAAATGTAATGAAAGGGGAACTAACATTTTTATGGGGAATCCGACGAATGCTGCCAGTGGGGGCCATTTCGCTTTTTAATAAATCCCTTTTGATATAGTAGACCTGTTTTGTGAAAACGAGGCAGTAAAATTATTTCTAGGAAGGTTTTCATTTTTATGCTTGTTCTCTTCACCAACATAAAAAATATAAAATAATTATCTTTCTGTGAGCATTATATTACCGACATTATATTATGTCGATCGATAAACGGATACATAGTTTTTTTTTTAACATTACACAGGATCATTCTCAGATAAACACAATGTTTCTTATAGACAGCAAAATCAACCGGAAATTAAGTAATTTTTAACTAAATACTTACTTTAGGTTACCTCTAATACCGGGTTGAAAAATCCCTCCCTCAAAACCTCAATACGACATATATTAGCAGTTTCAGCATTCTTATTGATGACGACCGTCGCGTTGTCGTTGCTAAAAAAATTAGCATAGTATAATAATCAGGAACTACGCGCTACTCGGTCCGAGCCAAAAACGGACATTATTTCGAGAATGATGAATATTATGTGAACAGAGGGCGACAATGATGTATGAGAGAAAGATCCATAAAATAATGGCACACTTTGGTACATAAGCGGTGCTTTGGTAACTAAACAACGTTTTGGATACATTGTGTTATCTATCGTAGAAAGAAACTTACTCAGTTATTAAGGTATAAACGTATTGGTCTGTTATAATACATCTACCAATCTGTACATAAGGAGCAGTCAGAATTTGCAGGAACACATAATGAACCCACAGCCACGGTAAACAAAATTTACTTACAAGTCACGATCAAAATCTAAACGGTTCTTTAAAAGTTTTGACTACAGTGGAAAATACGGTATTCTTCAAGCACACGCCTATATGACAAATAGGTATGACTTCCAATTTCGCGCAGACGGTCGAGGAGGCCTAATAGAGGATCTTTTGCGAAGTCCTTTCTTATTTTTTACGAGCGCACACGGCGCTGAGGCCACGGGCGCGGTCATATTACTACAACATGTGACCACCGAACTAGGTTATTATTTTAGGGGCAGACCGCTCCGCTTTTGTCAGGGGAGTTTGCGCTGACTTTAGGAACAGACACACAGACGTCAAATTCACGGTAAAATATTGTTATTTCTGTTGTTATTATCAAATACTTTGAACATGTCTTTGTTTGCCTCTTCTAATGGACGGACACGGACAGCGAAGGCTTACCGGTCGTGTACGGAATCCTAGGAAATATAATTAAATATTTTTTTATTACGGCATTTTCCAGAGCAATTACCTTCAAAATTAAATAGTTTCGCTTAGTTCTGTTAAATTTCAGATTAACAAAGGCTCTCAGTCTTTGTAAATATGCAATTTAACAAAATTGAGAAAAAAATATTCTTTTAAGGTATTCTACAAGCAATTCATGTAATCCCTACCTACCTGTCTACTAATGTAGTATGGTATGTCCCTCCCTAAAGGACTGTTCAATAGTCTATCAAGTTTTACTTGTGCTTACTATTTTATGACGCACTTCATACGAGTATAAATTTGGTGACAGGCAGCAGGATCATAAATATATCGTTAAAATGAAAGTTCGTAACTTGCCTTCTAAGTTAACATGAAATGACGAGGTGTATTTTTACTGCGTTTTGCATTGAAGACTACAATTGTGGGTTGACCGATTTTCTCATAGTCTACTTGCACATGAACCACTGTACAGTTTTTCTCCGAAAATTTTGTGTCAATTTCAGGAGACTTTTAAATCAAGCAATATTAATCAAATTAGGTACGTTTGAGCTATAGCGAAGCCACGCTTACTCTCATGATAAACAAGCTAGTAAAGAAACTAAGGGAAATAAGACTCATTATTCCGAGCGATTTGGCTTTTGTTAAAGGCTTTTTTTTTGCCAAATTGGGCGTCTTAAACGATTAACGTCTTAGTTATTTTTTCGAGATTGTCCAATATCGTCATGAGATTTATTATCATAGTTGAGGAAAACTGAACCTTCATCATCATTATTTGCTAACGTAGTAAGATTAATTTATAATTTGCCCTTAATGGCTACATGAATATAAAAAAATAAATGTAGCCCATTAATGTCCTTACTCTTACTCTTACATGAATATAATTGTTTTAAATAAATAATGAACAACCGTTTAACATTTGTTACGTTTCAAGGTATTTGCAGTGAAAACAATTAGTTTTATTCATGATAAGTATTTGTACTCTACTATTTTCAAAGCGTCAATCGAACGAATATCAATGACAATGCTGCAAAAGGACGTTTCCAAGTAAATGTGATGGCAAGTGGGCAAAATACGTGCGGAATGCGACCAATATAGTTCTGTTACGGGGAACATCAGGCAGGGGCAGACATCGAAAGAAATCAAGTGAGGGGCCGGGCGCAAATGCTCCCTGGGAATCTTTATTGTATTTTAAAAAGGGTTCCTAAGATATTTAGATTTGAATTCGATGGGATGAGTTGACACGTACGGCTAGTTGGGTCGATCCTATAGCATTTAACAAAAATATATTATTTGCTTGTAGCGAACATAGTGCGGCAGACGAAAAAATATTTTAATTTTCGACAAAACTACGTTTTTCTTACACAGTTTGTATTAATAGTCCATTACTGCCGCGGTCTGTAATGACGGCGTTGCTGGTCGCGCTGCTGGTGGCCGAAAGCGCAGCGTATAGCGCAGCTCAAGGCCCAAACAGCACGGTCAGCATTGAAACCTTTATTGGACAAGCTAGAATAAAGGGCGAGACCGAAGGTCGAGGCTTTTATAGCGCGGACATGCTCGAGGCCATCATAGCGTGGCCAGCAGTGCAGTCATTGCGGACCAAGGCTTGTATAGTGCTTTAATCAAACAATGCTAGTAATATAAAGTCATTCGCCAATGAAATAAAACCAGCTTGATATACCTAGTAATAATTTAATAAAAATAACATTTGGTAAGTAAATGTACAGTTACTAAAATTCCATTCCGTTTGTGCTTCATCAAAACAAAAACGTGGTCTTCAGAATGGAGTCAGTATTCCAGAAAAATTATAAGGCTTCATTATCTTTGAAAGTTCGCTAAAACAGGCTAGAAAAAGTTTTCCACTAAAGACTTTCGTTTTCTGTCCATTTTCCACTGCGCGAACTTTCCAAGCAAGTTTGTATTTTTCCTTTGACTTCGGCAGCAATTTTTTTATCAGTAATTCCGGTCCCATTCCGGCGGTGTCAAACAATTATATATAATTAGAGGATTTTTTGCTTGTAGGACTCATTTTTCACAATTTATTTGGAACACAAGACACTACGGAAAGAAAATTGCAAAAAGAAATACCGCTCTTTTTCTTCCGTTGATCTAATAAAATCGGTTTCATATAGAAAGTTGCTCAGAATGACGTCCCTAAACCCCCCCCCCCCCCCTTAAAATATGACTACACCTTTCTGTTACACCCCGTCGAAAACTAGTTCGTATTCAGGTTCCGAGTGCGAGTGCATTTTCGCTATACTAACTCAAGCAATTACAGTTTACAATTTACGAAAGGAGCCATGATTTCTCAACAATCCAAACCAGGGGTATTATTCTAAACACGTTGTTTTGCACTAAAAACGTCTCGGCAATTTACCTAGGCTAATCTTAACTAGAGCCTGCATTCAATAAATACTATTGAAACTCAGCTAACAGTCCTAATAGTAAAGGGTTTTAGAAATAGATGGAACCTTATCGTCACGTAACAGAAATATTATTGTTGTGGTTTCTTACGTTAACAAAAATATTTATACAGGAAGATAAATTTTCACTGGCTTCACACTAGGATACACTTTCTTCTTCTTCCCCGACCAGGATTTGAACCCGGGTCCTCACGCTTTGGAGGCAGAACTTCGGACCACAACGTCACTGAGGTCGCCGTCCTGAAAATACTGTTGTGTTCAATAAATAGTTTAATGAATCATGACTACTTAAAATCTTGCGTTTATTAAAAAACACACAACATAGCTTCTCGCCTTTTCCCATATAGTCTGGCAAAGGCACATATCCTACCTCCACTCAACCTTAGTCCAACTTCGTATCATTATGAAGCAAACGCGGTGCAGCAAGCTAACGGGCTACATTAGCCGGTAGAGACACAGTCAAACCTATCTTTTGTCAGAAAATCATATAGATACTGACCTGGCATACGTTATTTCGTTATATCAAAAAACACCTAGGGTATGAAATATACTTTACGATACACCTCCCAAATACACATAAAAACATCGCAAAATTCGGTAGAGTTTCTGAAAGATTTTGTAGATGTAGCGTCTTGTATTACAAGTTATTCCGACAGAGTTCCATCCCTTCGTCACAGGGCGAGCACAATACAAACATTTACGACAAGTCGCATGACGACGGCCCATAAACCCGCGTGGATGTTTAGCAGCGGTAACACTCGTTAGCCCCTACTTACGGAAATTTAGGTTTAGGCCCGACCGCGTAAATTGGAACCCGAGTTGGATTCCGTGAAGCACGCTTGAGACTTAATGGGGTTTGTAGTAAATTTTTGTTGACTTCTTCATTTATATGATTCGGTCCCGGTCTCTCAAGAGACGATTAAACAGAATAGTTAGATAACTTTATTTGACACTTCATGTACGTGTGAAATGTCAAAAGGCTCAGATAGACAGACAATAAACGCTGCCTGAGGATTGAGAGATCGGCACTTAATTAAAGAAGTCATTTTATTCTTCTTCATTCACATTAGTTTGGTTTAATTTGTAGCCACTGAAATAATGTGTTAGAATCCATTCTCCATTAAAATAAACGGTAAGGCACGCACGGCAAGTAGGTCTCGCGGACCAAGGGTTCCGATCACACTTGGAGAGCGTAACATGTGTAATTAGGTTTCCACATAAAAAACTAAAGTATTATGTTATCCATGTAAACCAAATTAAATATTTTTGTAAAAAGACAGAAATTTTCAGTTTTCAGATTTTTCCCTTTACTTGTGCTATAAGACCTTGCTTTGTGCCAAATTTTATGATTGTAGGCCTACGGGAAGTACCCTATAAGTTTTGAGTCCATTGCGATTACTATGAAAATCCAACAATTTTACAGCATAAACGGTCGTATCGTTAGATTGCGTTGACCTGGAAGGTTGTTTTTTTCACAGCTTTATAAAACCACAGACTTTAACAATTGATATAAATTTCAGCTTGACACGTCCACGCCTTCTTGATATAAAGGCTGTGACACACGGACAGACGGACGGACGGACAACAAAGTGATAAGAGTTCCTGTTTTTCCTTTTAAGGATCGGAACCCTAAAAAAATACTAACTTTACTTCGTCGCTGAATCAGTGTTTGTACATAAATACCCCATTGCGGTCTATTTTCAATACTGGGTCACTTGATAGCCTCAGGGTTCGTTACAACGCGGCCTTCTGTTATCGTGGCCGGTCCCCTTGCAACCGTCGTCGTCGTCGGCGCAATTTATATCAAACACCTCTTAGATTCCCACTGCGGATGTTAACGAGAATTATTGCACCATGGAAGGTAATACTCTGAACATGGACTATTCTGAAAACAGAAACCATTTACCTCGCAGGGCCCAGCAAGAATTCTCGTGAATGGATTAAAAATATGCACGGTTATTAGCAACGTGTTTCTGCAAAAGAAATATGACTTCCGACGAATGTAAGAGTATACAATCTGGACGTGGGGCACGGAATATTTTCATCTTGCGAATCGCGAATACATTATAACCGGCACGGGGCTCCGTTCCACCCAATTAATGACCGGAGAGCACGCGACCGGTACCTGAAGCAATCCTTCTACTTTCCTAAGTACCCAAGAGTAGAGTTTGAATAAAAATTCAGAGCGTACTTCAGTCAGTGAGCTATGGACACACCGTCAACTGATAAATAACTCCGGAACGACTGCCGTCCATTCGGTAAGCAGGACACGCGTGGCCGCGTCACGATTTATATACAAATGCGGCCGGCGAAGTCAGCCATATTTATTTTTCCGTGTCCTAATGCGCCTCCTGAAATATTCATGGAGTAGCCACGACATCCGTCTTACTGATGTCTCGTACAATAACATGATGTATAATGGTTCATCTGTCCCCCTAAAGATACCCTAAACGGAGGGTCCCGACAATAGCAGTTCGGATACTCAACGGAAGGGTTTCTTATTCTTGTCCTTTCTCGAGATGTTTTGCCCAAACAAATACACGATGCGAGAGGCCTTCTTTTATTTATCTTCTTCTTATAAAAATGCCTTGGCTAGCTTAAAACTTGGCGGGCCGAAAAGGAAAATCGTTTTTTATCCTCTTTTTTTCAGAAAATGTAAACAATATCTGTTTTGCTCTTTGTACTTAGGTATTCACGACTCGTAGGGGACGGAATTTAAAACCAAAAATACAATCCAAATTAAGAATCCGGAACGTTTTTCAAGCCACACGGCCTATGGTCGCGGGCAGGCAATGGCGAGCTACGCGGTATGCTCTCACCCCGAATACCAATTTCAATTCAACCATGGAACCCATTCCACGAAATTTGGTTACAAACCGGCTGAGACAACAAAGAAAATTAGACCGCGAAGAAGAAATAAATGCGACGAAAGGCAAGCCAAATTAAGAGAATCACGGGTTTAGTTCGGATGACGCTGTTTTCAGCTGAAGTTGTTGATCTGACGCAGTTTATATTGGTTGGTTGGTACGGTTGGTACACTGGGGAATATGATCAACAAAATTTTAAATTATTGTTGCGAAAATGGTGTGATCGTTATGGTGTTTAATCAACAGCATAACAGAAAAGCAATCTATTTAAGATAAACAATCATATGCATTGATAAATCTGATATCTCAGTGCAGTGATATGATTATAAATATCATGATGTGTCTCTCGTTTTAATCCTATTATGGTCTTAAATTAAATAAACATAAAATTTCAACTCTATTATAAGTGGTAGCCAAGCAGACTAGTGAAATACCTATCTACTTAAAAACATTTATGTACGCGAGAACACTTGAGGCCTTCTAATACTTAGCTTCTCCGGCATCGCGGTGTAAGAACACCTGATGTTCAACTCTGAACAATCTTAGTACCCAAGTTGTGAAACTTGAATATGAGTGCGGCATTTAAGCGGCTTGGGCACACACTATTTGATAAAACTACTGCTTTTAACCTTTGAAAGTAGCAGCATAGCAGTATGGAATTATTTCCTAAGCCTCGTGGAAAAATAATAATAAATTACCATTCCGTTTAGAAAGGCTTATTGTATGTCAAGTTACGTCTTGAGATTTGGTTTTCTTAGGATCTTGGGTGAATATGGGATCAGGGACAATACATAGTTAAACAAGAATTTCGACAAATCTCACTGCATTAATAACAATGGACACACGAAACAATACGTTACAGAAAGCCGAGACAATCGGAATCTTTAGGAACCCACCGCTGCCGCCGACGTCGAGTGAATAAATTCGTTTGTCTCTGTGCAACCAGTGGAAAGCAAAGCTGATAAATAATCAAGAACCATACGTCAACACAAAAGGCACCTAATTCGTTGTTTCTACAGCTAAATGAATCGATTTGTGGGAATGTTTTACATATATAATGCAGTAGGTGGCCCCGTCCCCGCCGTAGCCCCGTATCGTATTCGGAACAAAATAGAGTAATTTTCTAGTACTCGATGTCTTCAGATCAGACGACAAACAAAGGTTAAGAACACCTATATTCTCTATATATTGGAGCATGTGAATTAAATGCATGTGAATATTTAGGTAAAATTAATTTAAATGATAATTATATTTATCAGCTGTGTGTCACCAATTCACCATTTATCACTGTCGCAAAATATAATTTGTAATAAGTACCAATAGGTGCCTACTGCATATACACATATTTGTATATCAATTATATATATAGAAAATCAAAATACAAATCGCAGAGTCAAATGTGGTGAAAACATTCAGCAACTCCTTACGTTGAATGTTTTCACATATGGCAAAGATTTGTTTACGAAAACTCTACAAAAGTTTTAATAATATACCTGCGTACAACAAAACCTGTCGACCCTCGTCTCGGTTGTGTTGTGATCGACATCTATAATAATAACATGACCAGTTAGCCGCCCCCGCTGAACTATCCGCTGCTGTCGCGAGCTAAGGCGAGAACTTTTTTCCCAATCATCCCGGGCGTCGCCGATAGGGACAAAAAGGGGTTACAATACGTCTCTTCTTATCGTATATGTAATGTTTATAAATTTAACCCAAAGATTCATTTTTTTAGGGTTCCGTACCCGAAGGGTGCCAAACGGGACCCTATTACTGAGACTTCGCTGTCCATCCGTCATTTTTGTTTTTTGTGCCATCTGGCCCGGTGAGACGTCCATCGAGGAGTATGGCACAGATTTAGCGCAACCGGCCCAGGCACCAAAATGGCACATACATTTGATTAAAGTCCCGAATTCCCAAGCAATATAAATTTGGCTACTATGGAAATGTACTGCTTACTCTCCATGAAAAAGGACTAAATATTTTGTATCTGTGCAATGATAAGCGGGGAATTTAATACGCTGGCTGGGCCATCTTGACCATTGGGCATGTCAACGTGGTAGATGGCAAAGAATCTGTCCCATCTTCCCTGGTGGCTTCGGCCAAACCGGGGTCGATGATGCTCTAGACAAGTTTGTAAATGAATTAACGCAAAATGAGAAACTGCTTTGTTAGGGACATCATTCTGAGCAACTTTCATTATGAAACCGATTTGATCAGAGCAACTTTATTTATTTCTCCAATACCGGGCACAGATGAATAAAGATGTACCGAGGTGGATGGGAGTGTACCGGAGGGCGAAGCGTTATGGCGGGAGGAGAGTGCGAATTCTTTATGCAAATACCTATTATGTATGTACGCTGGATACTTTATTTTTTTATGGGCTGCTACGAGTTTTATGGTGAGAATATCAGTGATGAACAATCCTGTTGATGCTATTTTACCCTCTTATTTTACCGGGAATAGAATTATGCTGTGACAGTTTTCCCGGTGTATGAACGAACACTGCATAAGGAGTTAGATTATGTATGCGATTTGTCAACCACGTTTTTAAAGCCTAAGCTTGTTGAACTTTTTAGCTCTACTTACTTACTTACAAGGCTACTCAACCCTGTGTCCGAGTGCCATATATACTGAGTTGGCTGAGCCTAGATTATGGGGCATTTTTTTTTATTTTTTCTTCATTGGTAACGAGTGATACACGATAAAATTTCTGGGGTGGCTAACCGCTCTTTATGGCAAACCTTATAGCTTTCTCCTTATATAATTCAATTCAATTTCAAAACGTTTATTTGTTTAAATACACATATACAGGTTATTTGGACATTGTAGTCTGGCAATAAACAATTTATTATTATTATTATTAAATTATTATACATGGTGTTTTTTATAATACATACTTTAAATAAGTGCATTGTATTTTACCGTATAGTACGGTGTACATATATTGGTGTATAACTTCCTAGGCATGTAAAATTTATTGTCGTTACATATTATAGTATCTGTGATATTATCTTGCTTTGCTGCTGCTATGCTGTTGCTATCCTTGTGAACGGGTGGTTCGACATCAGTAGATCGACGGTCGAACCACCCGGATTTTTTTTTCGGGTGGTTCGACATATCGAACCACCAGGTTTTCGTTTTCCGGGTGGTTCGACAATCGACATAATAACATGTGTTTACCCAGATGAGGTGGCACAGGCACAGTTTTCTTGACAGGTGGTGGTTCGACATCAGTGTCGAACCACCCGGAAAAAAAACCGGGTGTTTCGACTGTCGAACCACCCGTTCACAAGGCCAGCTAAAAATAAAAAAAGCTTGCTATTTTTTATACTAGTTGCAGTGAATGATAAAGATAATATTTGGCAAAGAATTAGAGTCGAGTGTTTATTTTTTTATTTTTTGTCGGTTCGATTTCCGGGTGAGACAAGCAATTTTTAGAAAATCCTTGAGTGCGGTTATGTTTATTTTTTAAATAAAACAATGTTTCCTTCAAGCAAAATTTGCTATCTTAAGGATTTAAGGCAGTTTCCCTCCAGGGCCCGTAGATTGCCGCCTAGCTCCGAAAGTATACATGTTATAGGAATTTGACAAAGAATAATTTGTTTTCTTATGCGTTTTACTATCCATTGACACCAGTTTCATGAGTAGCGGCGTATTTATGATTTTTTCAAGGTGGCAGACTGTAGTTATGCCAAGCAACATACTAAAATGGTACATGCCCATGCCCATGCCATGCTATAGAAACGAGAATTGGCCTCCGTCTTAGTCATGATTTTATAAAAGTGTGACCAGCCAACATTTTAGAGTCGTGCGGTCAACATGAAATTCCCAGACAAGGCCTGTTTCTCATTTCACTGGCTACACTGCACACTGCACTGCACAATGCACATGTCCCGTCTAAAACGTTTTAAAGCATATTTCTCTTTGTAGGTTACCGCGCGCTAGCGTCTCTGTATTATATGAAGTCTAGTGTTTAGTTTTAAGTTCTGGAGACTAGGAAAGTCAGATGAGAGAATGTAACTCTATCTAAAACTGGTTGTACTTACATTAAATTAACTCCTGTAACATTGCATTTCTGCCACGGGATTTGGGATCGATGATAGTAGCAAGTAATCATAAGACTGGATGTTTGTGTTGTAACTTTGTTTTTCATAGTGTTTGTATGAATGACAAAGTTATCTTTGCGGTTTTTAATAAAATAAAAATAAAACTTAAAAGTATGTAGATGAATTCTGTGAACCGCTTTACTATTTTTATACAAAAATTGAAAAAAATAAAAATTAAGGGGAGCTCCCCATACATGGAACTGAAACCAAAAACCTACATGTGTGGGGTGTCTATAGATAGGCCTTTAAAAATCAGTTGAGATTCCTGACACCATTTTTCCTCGAACAAATCGTTAAAAAGACAGATCCTTGCAAAGTGGAAAAAATTGTGGACCCCACCCCCCTCCAACTTTTAAAGTAAGAGAGTGAAAAATCTAAAAATATAATAATATATATGCTGTTTAGCAGTTTTTAAGATAAAAACATTTATTAAAAACCGCAAAAATAACTTTGTCATTCATACAAATATTATGAAACACGACGTTATCATTTGCTGGTGACAAATGATAGTTATATTTGGGCTGGGTTCATCAGCTGTATTATGTATGATGCTACTACGGAACCCTTCATGGGCGAGCCCGACTCGCACTTGGCTTTTTTTTACTATTACTTATACACAATATTTAAGGTATCACCTACCGTAAGTTGGTATACAAACAACTGACGTGACGTGAATTTCATTTGGACGTTAAAAATTGCTGCTCCACTGAAGTTTAAAAAATAATTACACTTTAATTAAAAATGCATTTCTCGTATGATTCGTGCGATCACTGCACTGACTTTGCTTGGACAAAATATATGCCCGTATGAATTTTACACGTTTATAAACGTCAGAGAGTGTATCGACTACTCGTGTATAGTGCGACATACAAGAGTAGAAAATAAATAATGGCAACATAAGTGACATATTAGACCACTATTGCGTGTTTTGATAGACAATCCAAATATGGCATTCAAGAAAACACGCAGTAGTCTTTGAATGTTGCCATCATTTAATTTCTACTCTTTTATGTCGCACTATACTGTATGATTTGAAATGAATTACCAGTTATTAAGCGTATTCTTGGTTCCGATAACTATTAATATAATTAAGAGTCCCTCTATGGTTGCAACCTAGAGAAAATAAACATGGTTGCAACTAAAAATAAATTATAAATCCACACCATTATAAATTGGGCCGAACGAATATGTAATTAGAAGCATTTATTAAAAATTGCTAATTTAGAATTGCAAGCAAACTCGGCTCGGGCTCGTCAAAGTAGATCAGCTATACGCATTTCCCTATTTCCCCATTTCCTCCAGTCACAATGACCTGTCGTTTAGTCGTTTACGTGTATCGAGTAAGTGTGTGTCACACTAGTCAAACACATCACAATGGCGTTAACGTGTCACATGGAGTGTTCATTTATTGTGTGTTCTATTTGTTTACAGATTTATGTTGCAGCTGCCATTTTATAGAATCGGAAACAAAACAAAAACACTGACGTGCATACGGTAGACGAATTTCAGTAAACTGTTTCAAAAAACTGCTCCGTTAACTTTATGTTGTTATTGTTTTAGTTTATTTTGTGTTTTAGTGAAATTTGTCTGTTTTTTAAAAAACTTTAACTCTGACTACCTACATAATTTATTAATCTGCCTACCGGCATCCAGCAAACGGGCAAGGCCTGTATAGGAGCCACTGTTTGATCTGAATCCGACAATGTTTTTTGGAAAATTTATATTTTTGTTTTGTTTTTGTTCAGAGGAAATGTCTAAAGTAGGTAGGCCTCTGCCACCCCGTATGGGAAAAGGCATGACGCTATGTTAGGTACTCTAAATTTTTTGAACATACTTGCGTACAAAATATAACGGATATATTCTGTCGTATTTATAGATACTTATTCATTATGTTGTTTAGTCGGTTGAAATACATTGTGACAATATTTTATGACATAAATTGGGTGGAGATCAATATAATATATTTTCCTCTACCAAAAAACTTCACACCTTTTTCAGCAGAGGCGCGACATTTAAATAATAATAGAATTTAGCTTTTGAAATGTTAATTTCTATTGTAAGACTGTTTTTGCCTGGAAGATTGTTCCTTTCAATTTCGGAATCACAGAATATGCTGAGTCATCGAACTGTTTTTAGGGCTCCGATCCTTAAAAGTAAAAAAAGGAACCCTTATAGTATCACTTCGTTGTCCATCCGTCTGTCTTTCAAGACCTTTTATATCGAGAACGCGTGGACGTATCAAGCAGAACTCTATATCATATGCTCAGATCTCAGTCCCATATAGCTGTGAAGAAAACAATATACTCGTACTAGGTCAACGCAATCGAACGCCATGACCGTCTATGCTGTAAAATTTATACTTACTTTATACTTTATTGCACAAAAACGGAATACAGACACAAAATTATTGGATTTTCATAGAAATCGCAATGGACCCGAACCTATAGGGTACTTCCCGTCGGCCCACAATCATAAAATTTGGCAAAAAATGAGGTCTTATGTGCTATGAATGAATGAATGAATAGATAAATAAATAAATATGAATATGTGCTATAAAGGGAAAAATTTGAAAACTGCAAATTTATGTCCTTCTGCAAGAATATGTAAAATTTTATGTAGAAACCAAAGTGATAAAATCTAACTTCTCCCTTAGGGTATCCCACTAATAGGATAAATGATGGACAAAAAGTAGCTCCGAATGAGCTACAACTATGCGCTAAGAAGATACATAACTAAAATTATAGAAAACCAAATCACAATACATTGGTTATTTAATAAGCTAACAAAGCGTTGAGCTTTAAGGCGAGGTATGAAAAATTACAAACCAAGTTCGGAACGAAGATTGCGGAAGTGAGAAGCGACTATTATTCGGGTATAGGAACAAGTGGGATGGCAATTGGCGCTCGCACCTAATCTGAATCAACTTAAGAAGCGCCAAAAAGGAACAAAAAACATAAAAAATAAGCAATTTCAGGGAATTACATTTCATGTTTCAAATCGCTAGTAACAACAATTCCCCACATATTACAATTAATAGAAAGATCATATTTACTACTACTGCGGTGTAATAGGAAAAAATATTGGAAGAAATGGTTGACTTTGGATTTATTTTCTATCGAGAAAATTTTATCCAAACGCGATTTCCAACATGAGAACCCTAGATTATAATAAATTACATATACCAGACATTGATTACGATTTGCCAAGTTTTTCCTGAAATACATATGAAAAACTAGCTGACATCTGTAAATGTAATAATACTTGTGTTCACAAATAAAATTCAATGATCTTTATCTTTAAAAAAGCACCCCTAATTTATTTCGGAGGCGCCTGTCCATTGACGACGAGTAGATATATACATTTATTTAAGTGAGACGGAAATACTTATAGCTGTCAGTGAACTGATAAAAGATCAGCAAAATACCTACGTATTTGTATTCATACATTCAAAACTTTGTAAGACGGGGTGAAAATTTTCACACAAAAACTTTTCAGACAAAGACGGCCGTGCCGCGACGGCGCACGGTTACACGAAACTTACAGGATACAGGCCTACAAGGCTAAGTTTGCTGGGCAAATTAAGGACCATTTCTGCCTGCGACCTACAAGCAAAACAGACGAGACAATCTGTATTCCCAAAAATGTCACCGCTCAGTCGCGTGATGTAATTTTTATGAACCAAAATGAATCTGTATCGTCATCGCTGGAATTCAAACGTGGGACATTCACGAGCAAACACACTCGGCCAACATTAAAGCGAACCTATGAGAGAAAACATGTGTGTGACAAGAATGATTTTGTAATGATTTCACTGGGGATTTCATAGTTACTTTAAAAAAAACGGTTATCAATAGTAGTAGCCAGCACATAACACATCATCGCCTATCTCTTTGGCTCTATAGAAAATATTTATGGAATGTCTTGACCAGCGCCACAGAATAACTAATAGCGATTAGTGTTAACTCGCTTTCTAGTCGGCCCTCACTGCCATAATAAAAACCGCTCTCAGTTCTAAAGTTATCTTCTATTTCTCTTTCTTCTCGTTCTCTTCTATTTCAACTAACTCAAAATTACGGTGTCACAATATCAAATTTTGAAGCGTTTGAGATAGCTCTCAGTTATCTCTTTAGAACTGAGAACGAGTGCTTTAATAATACGGACTATACGCCCGGTTTCCCGGGCGCTGATTATGTCAACAGGTTGGGCTAATCAAGTGCTTCTATTTTGAATACGTCACATCATAGCAGCATAAAGTAGGCATGTATCCGTAAATATCGTGCGTGTATAGCCTGCATACCTTTTTGGCGACTTGGAAAGAAATAATAATAAACGCTTTCATGGCTAGATTTACGTGTGCGAGTTTATTCAACTATGTCCTCTGGGACGGATGTAAACGACAAAGAGACTCATAGACTTGCGTAACAAAGCTCTGGATCAAATAATGTGTAGGATTTTGAACTGCAGGGACACAGGGATAACACTCACACGCATTACCCACATTTTCACCGACCTAGGGTCACATTACATTCTCATATCTATAACAAAACTTGTTTCTAATATCTAAAGTTTAGACTAAAACGGTGTTAATGTGAGCAACCAGTGATCATAACACAACCATTTTCAAAGCTTAGCTTAGTAGTTGGTCTGCTGTATGAAAATAATTAAAATTATATTGTCGTGTATTTATTAAAGATCCGTTTATCTACAAATGCTGTCACGTTTGTAGATAAACGGATCTTCCTACTGTATCTTGCTACATATTTTGAATTCCGAAATACAATGTTTGAATAACATCAACTGAACAAGTTCACTGCAGATATTGCAGCAGCTGCATCTATAGCTATCTGCAGCTCGCCTTTGTACATGTTTTTTTTTCATTATTAAGTGTCTGTATTCTGTTTTTGTGAAATAAATTATAAAGTTTAGTAACTAAGGCTGGATTTTACCAACAAAAAGTTATACGGAGAATAACTATCCCGGGGATAACTTGTATGACAAATGACAGTTCAAAATGAGGTGACCTGATCTAGGTGTTACTGGAGTCTATAAAAAAGTTACAAGTTATCCCCGGGATAGTTATTCTCCGGATAACTTTTTGTTGGTCGAATCCAGCCTTGAGTAAAGTATATCTAGACCCTGATTGTGAAAATGTGTGTAATACATAGTGAAAATCAAAATGTATATTTTATTCCTTATACCAATCATTAAATACTCATAAACCCCTTGTTAGGAATATGTCGAAATCGGCCATCCACAATTTGTAAAGTAATTGTTATTTAAATTACTTACAGATGAGCGGATAAAAACGAATACGCTTATGACACGTTCCCTATCCGATAAAGATCCAAGAAAACCTTTCATTAATAATTTGGTATGCTTGAAGTTTACTCTAGTATGAGTTGCAAATATTTGTGCACATTGTATAGGTATGCCTGTTGTCTGATGTTTTGCTTTGAGTAGCTTTACCCTCTTCTCCCACAGTGGCCCAACGTGAATAGGTACGTGTTCTGAGTTTATATGTAAATATACAGAAAATAAATTAATTTCGACTTTTGTTTATTTCCTGTCTATCCTAGGTTTGCTGGAAGAAATTGATCGAGATAAGCTCGCCTTTGTACATGTATTCTCTGTTTTCTGTTGTAAAATAAAGTATTTGATATTGATATTTAAGCAAACATTGAGGTAACTCTACGACACAGCTTGCAACACGGTTCTATTTCCCGGAAGTAGAGCCTTCTTCCGTGCACTCAGCCTCGCAATACAAACCGGGATTTATTTTTGAGTCACAATACTAGTAGTGCCTATTCCTATATTCTCTATTGTGTCTCGTAACATACCTATAAACGACACAGAGTGTACTCGTAGTCTCGTATGTACCAGGAAGGAACTTACAACATAATTGCGTTTCCTTCCTACATTATGATTATGGGCGCGTTGCGACTTTTGGAACCTTGTCTGAATACACCTCGAGTCTCGACTTGAGTGTATGAATGTCAATGAAAACTGTAGAAAAATAATGAACTTGGTTTATAGAAAACGCACATATATAAGTATGTAATTTGGAAATGAATGATATGAAATCGTATATTTCAGGCCTATAGAAAATTTAAATTAATTACAAATCAAATATTTGCATAAAAATAAAAATGGTACACAAATACATATAAAATTAAATAACACACAAATACATCATGGATCATCCGTACTAACCTCGGCCCCCTGGCCGATGACACACATACATGTGTCATCAATCATCACCCAGTGCAGTGAGGCAATATAGGACCGTCCGTTAGGTCTGCCCATACTTTCAGGAGGTTGCTGGTGCTCACCTCAGCCTGGCCATCATAGAGGCCATTCTGTGGCGCATTATGGCATGTCGTTCACGTGGGTCTCCGCAAACATTGTCGATGCGCTTCAGAACGCTACAGAATCGAAACGAAAAATACTTCGAATTAAAACTAAACAACTCATAACACCGCGTCCTATGATCATGGATTGAGACTTTAAGCCATTCGAATGTGGAATGCCCTCCCCTGCACCATCAGGGATAGTCCTACTCTCAATATATTATGTAAGAGTCGTGTGAAGAAGCATTACCTTTCTTTGTATAATTATAGGTAGTTTATGTATTTATTATTTTATATATTTGTACTTACTAGCACGTTGCTCGCGGATTCGCACGCGCCAAAATACGCTATATGTATACGGAACCCCTGTACAAACTGTCTCTACATCAGTGTTACATCATGATGAAATATCATCATATCTCTACGACCTGTGGTTATCGCTGTGCGTTATATGTATATCATCACCAGTCAGTCAGTCAGAACTTTGTATTTAAATCGAAAAAAAATATATGTAAGAGTGTTAAATAATAAATATTGTAATAAAAAACATACAATTGTATTGTATTGTAACTATTGTATTTTGTTTCCTAGTGTAAAATGGCGGCCAAAATCGAAATTGTCAGTTTCAACGTTACGAACCTAACATCGAATTATCTGTTTTTAGGTTGGTTAGATACGCCACCTGAAATACTGGATGCCTTTTACTTATTATAATGCTTGTCTGTTCTATGAGGCCTTCAGCCCTTTCCTTCCTTTCCACGAAACAATAAACTGAAACAATAGCGATTCCTGAAAATTCGATCGTGTTTACCTAAACTACGTTTTAGGTACACATAGTAATACAACTTCGTGACAGAACATGGAATATCACTTTCCCTTTGTTCTACAATTCACTTTCTGGGCCCAGATCACAGAGTAAATTCCCTCATAACTTTCGGGAAGCCTCCAATTGAGCGTTGTACTTACAATGAAGATAGGCGTACAGCGTAATGATGTGCCAAGGGGCCATAATTTGTGGGAACCTAAATTGTAATGCTCACAGAATTATGACCTTGTCTCCGGGGCAATGAAAAGAAAAAAGTTTTGAGACGCCATTTGTTGCGACCTAATTCGGACAGCTGGGTAGGCGCAGCGAGTTGTTAAATTTTCTTTGTCACATGCCTTTGACTTGACTGAGCAAAGGATTGATAAATGAGATTGGATAACATGTCTTGGATGTTTACATGTTTGTGATGTCGCTATTTCTGGTTCCCACGACACAGGGTATCCTAGTGTGGTGCCAGAAACAATGTATATTCCTGTAAGTAAATATAAAAAATATATATGTGTTATTTGCAAAGTATGTAAAGTTCAAAAGCAACATTTGACCCCTAACAATCACGAACAGACATTCGCATGATTAGTACTATATTTTTAACATATTGCACCGTGTGTCAAGTCAACCCAATAACCCTACATATAATGTCTGTATAGAAATTTCTTATATTTATACATTCACTACTTGATATACAAGTAGACACAGAAACCCAAAAAATACAGCATACCTACTTGTAAAAGTATCAAAAAAACGCACATGGCGATTGAAAACAAGAGTTAATTGACCTCTACACAGGCCAAATCTTTCATAGTTATACCAGGAAGGTTTAATTATCGCCCATATTACACTCATGGTAGTAGCCTTGCCAAATTAATTAATGAAGTAATATATTGAAAGGCCCATAAACTTCCTGATGGTCGTACACCAAATTAATCATCTTGAGCGCCGCCGCCGGGCCGGGCCGGGTACCCGGAAATGGTATCATTATTCGACATTATTCCCAACGTGAAATTATTTTCGCGACGATTATATTTAATACATAATTCATTATATTTTGGCATGTAGAATATGTGTTAGGTACGTAGAATACGTGTTACGTAGAATACGTGTTACATTCAACCATTATTATGTTTCTGCTTTGTTGTTTATCGTTTGTTGTATGCTACTCCAATGTTTGTGAATAAACAATTGCATTACGAGAGCTTTTGATTAACGATTTCAATGACACACTCGTTTAGTCCGATATAATTCTCCAACTTAGTCCACCCCACTCGGTTTACAAATGTCATCTATACACACGAAAACGAGCCTACAAAATCTGTCTCCTGACAGTGCAATCCACACGTATTTCATGATATAAACAAAAACACGATCCTAACAGCCAGAATGTATCTAGTGAAAATGACTATAAACACCGCAAAGTCACGGAAAGCCGGGATGTCATCCAGGTAAAAACAAATTAATGTTCACAGTTTTTTTGAAGCTTGTTTCCGCACACTGCTGGGTATAAGCCTCCTCCTTTTCATGTAGATGTCGCAGTTAGTTGGTTAAATCAGACACTTAACTAACACCCTAGACTAGACCGTTAATTAAAGACCGACATTTGACCAAGATGCTAAAGTTCCGTCAGAAAAGTGAGTGAACGAAACGTTAAACGAGTTGTCTTAACGTTCCTAGGCAACAAGACGCATTTCAACTTTGGTAGGGTAATAAGCAACCAATTCGGTTTCGTAAAACTACATGAAGTCGCCTCGCTCCGCTCCGCTCTGATCACACAGAAATAACAATTGAAATAATCATGGCGGAGTCGACAACATGAAACCACTGAACACAACAAACCAACGTTGCACAACAACGTTTGCCAAAAAGATAGACTCTGAAAGTAATTAGCTGTTATTATGACGCCATCTTGTTTTACATTATTTAACCAACACGCCGGCTTTCGGTAAGACAGATTGTTAAACGTTTACGACGATATGCTAGTGACTTGGTTAAATGTCGGTCTTTAATTAACGGTCTAGGTTGTTAGTTAAGTGTCAGATTTAACCAACCAACTGCGACATACATAGACACCTAACTACTGGACCGATTCCTGATTTCCAAAAAGTGGGCTCAAACTATTGTGTCTCCCTTTCAAACAAAGAAATAATTTTTGAAATCGGTTCATAGATAATACCAATTGTAGTCGGTTAAAATTGCCGTATTTTTTCTATGACACGTATCTATAATTATAATATAATGTTATAAAAAGTTGTATAACAAATTAAACTGAAAATAAAAATAAAAAATGTTTTAGTTCTCGTCTATTTTCAAACTCTCTTAGTTTTGAATTTAGGGGGAATTGCTTAGTACTTTCAAACTACAACTACCGAAACACTATAAATAAGTGATGGCGGCAGCATCAACAAATATCGTCGTCGGATATGCTCATAAACTTTGCGATAAGGAATTTATTGACTAAAATGCATCATGAATGACAAGCACCACCCGCGATAAAAATACCTGCAATATATAGGGAGAGTCTTCATTCTTCTAAGACTGAACATAGATTCCTATTCATACTGAAATTAATACCTAAAACGTATTATGTAATACGTTCCACAATAAGATAAATTATATCTGATTTCAGATTTCTGCGTTACACAAATATGCACCACATGCAGAGACTATATATCCAATTGACTGCGCCTGCGGGGGAATGAGGCTCGCCAAAAACGTTCGCATACGCAACCTATGTACGATGACGGGCCGCCAGACAGTTTCGCAGCGGCTGACCAATCACAGCTCTCTTACCTCGTCCCCCGCCGCCGCGCCGCCCGTAAAATTGGTGAGTTGTGCGCTCTCCACTGGATAAATGCTCCCTGACCACATGGCATCGTTCTATCTATTCCCACCTTATTACTCTGTTTTCACATCCTGTGTTTCTTTTTTTTCCTACACGTGTTGTGTATTGTGACCGTTGAATAAATCAGAAATCAGAACATTTATTGTGGATCGTAGTTTTAGATTAGTTCTAAATTTTACATATGTGCTTACGTCCAGCCAATACAATAACAAATGCATACATGTAAAGACATAAAATAAAAGAATAAAAAAAAAAAATATGTCAAAATGTCAAAACACATTACACACATAGCTGATTAGAGAAAGGTAATTGTAAGGTCAAGATAAAAAATAAAGATTTGATTATTATTATGTCTACACAGCATCATTTCAAATATTCATCTATTGAGTAATAAAATAAGCCTCAACAGCTAGGTGATCCTTTAATTTCTGTTGGAAAAGATTAGGATTTTCTATATTCATGACCTGCACCGGGACCCTATTATATATTTTTGATGCCATACCAAAAACACTTTTATTGAACAGTGCAGTTTGGTGGGTAGGCGCATGTATTTGCTAATAAATGTGCTTTCTATTTTACTCTGTTATGAGAACTAGTCATGTATGCTGAAAAAGTACGTTACTCTGAATCCTAAACAAGGTGTAAATTAATTAACGCAAAATGAGAAACTAATTTGTAAGGCACATCACTGAGCAACTTTCATTATGAAACCGATTTGATCAGAGCAAATTATTTTTTCACTTCTTCATACAAGTCAGCTGATCCACTCAGGCCAAAATGTACTGGGAAGTGAAAAATCAAGTTGCTCTGATCAAATCGGTTTCATAATGAAAGTGGCCCAGAATGATGTCCCCAACAAAGTCGTTTCTCGTTTTGCGTTAATTCATTTACACCTTGTATAAAGATATTTCATGCAGACCGTATACTCGTCAGTAGATAATACAATTCTTTTGAGAATAATCTACCAAATTGCTTATTTATATCTTCGCTTATTTTTAGGGTTCCAATCCTTATAGGGAAATAAAAGGAACCCATATAGGATCTTTGTTGACCGTCTGTCCGTCTGTCTGTTCGGCTGTCAAGACCTTTTTAATCGGGAACACGTGGAGATATCAAGCTCAAAATATCAATTGTTCAGGTCTGTGGTTCCTTAGATCTGTAAAAAAAAAACGGTCAAGTGCGGGTCGGATTCCACACGCAGGGTACCGTACCATCGTAAAACAAAACTTAAGCACTCAAAACAATAAAACAAAAACAAAAAGAAAAAAAAAACATTATATCTGGGGGCACGGAAGTGCCCCCGCCAAGAAGAGCGCGAATCATTATATATACCCTCACGGTGATTTGAACTCACGAACTACGGATTGAGGGCCTATAACATACCGGCTGAGCTACCATGTGGGTGAGCAACGATGTGGGTTGATGCGAAATATACCATCATTTGAAATGCGTGGGTGTATCAAAACGGACGGATGGACGGACGTACGGACGGACGGAAAGACGGACAGCGGAGCCTTAGTAATAGGGTCCCGTTTGGCACCCTTCGGGTACGGTACCCTGCAAAATTGTCGGATTTTGTTAATAATCGCGATGGACTCAAAACCTATAGGGCACTCCCGTCGACCTAGAATCATGATATTTGGCAAAAAGAAAGGTCTTCTAGCACAATTTAATGTAAAAAATTAAAACTAAAAATGTAGGTCTATCTGCAAAATTATGTAATTTGGTTTCCATGGATGCCATCATACTTTTATTTTTATGTGGAAACCTAATAGACCAGTTACGAGTACGATACGAGGTAACAATCTCCGAGTGTGATCGGAACCCTTGGTGCTCGAGTCCTACTTGCACTTGACCGTTTATTTATATCCTTCCATTTCACCTGTTAGGCTAGGCAAAAATTAATAGAGCAAACTTTACACTTGCTTTTGAACCAGTATACATATCTGTGGGACGTTCATTTGTTTCAGACCAATATGACTACGAAGCACTTAAAGATGGAAATTTCTTGTCAATAAAGTGTATCCTTTGTAGCATTTAATCATTGAAACTTTCTCTTGCGTATAATAAGTTCAAACAATCAGGTTCACCAGTTTCTTTTTTTTCGCCACTACACTGCATTTTCAAGTGAAGTTTCTTTGAAAGGTTTTTATCCTGAATTGTTTACCCCTACCCTTTGTAGCGTACAACAGAAAGAATGGCAAGTTATTTATAAGCAGACTCCTTATTCCAATGCTATTTCAACGAGGCGTTGTTTGCTTGCATGGCGAAAATTTAATTTATATTAACTGGAATAACGTCGTAACGGGATTAGCGTTAATTTAAGCGTCCTATACAAATACCTTGATCTCGTTAAGGAATGTCGTGGCGCTAAGTCACTGGTTATTAAACGAGGATGAAGCGAGGTGGGCTTATTTGGAAGGGAAAGTGACAGTCCACTATCCACCCGTTTGAACATAATATTATTATCTTCTTGTTTTGTTTATACTCCCATCACCGGTTCTATGGAGTGGAGTGTGTATTTATTCTAATATTAAGTGTTATTATTTTACAATTTTGACATTACAATAATTAAATAAATTAAATTAATTGAATTAATTTATTAAATTAATTTGTTGACATATTATTTTACAATTTAGACATTGTGGCCGATTCTCTAGGTTACACTCACTAAAACTAGTTGACAATATTAAGTCCGACAGCTCTTATGCGGTCGCCATAGATTCCATTTTCAAACTTACTCTTGAATTATTTTAATGTACTGATGAACTAATTCAAAAGTGAGTTCGAAAATGAAATCTATGGCAACCGCGTAAGAGCGTCGGAGCTAATATTGTCAAGTAATTTTAGTGCGTGTGCCCTAGAGAATTGACCCCATTACTTAATTAAATTAATTAAATATATAAATTAAATGAAGTTGTTGACGTTGTTATTCATATAGTGAACTTTGTATTTTTATTGTGTTATCTTATTTTATGAATTAATTATTTTAGTATGTAAGCAATTTCAAATACAATTTTATATTGTTCCTGAATAAATAAACTGAAACTGAAACTGTGTATTACAAGGCGTGGGGATAATCTGTGCCTCTGCCATATCGTTAGGGAAAACTGCGAAGACTGGGTCCTTTGACTCACTGTGGATTGTTGAAATGAAGCAAGTGTTGGGATAAGTGTGTAGGGGTACATAATTGACTCTACTGACTGGATTTCAAGAGTGGGAACAGGGGTATGATTCTCGCGGATTCGTTATTCGCGATACCTATATAGAGTGATTCCCATACAAAATCACACGATATAGGTGTAGGTATCGTATATCGAATGCGCGCGAATTATACCCCAGATAGTCCGCAGTGCCATCTCCATCAGCAGTTGTAGATAGTTGTCGAAAGATTGTCTGAATAACTAATTACTTAACTAAGATAGTAGGTAGCGACTGACATTGCTCGACAAGCTAATTTGGTGGTCGGGGAGTTTAGTTTGTATGTTACTCTAGCTAGTTGATTGCGCCGCGGCTGCCGATAATGTTAACATTTCTTTAGTTTTGAATATAATCATGTCACCGATTCTAATAGATCACCACCGCACTCCAAGGTGAACTTACCCAAATTTTTCGCCTGGGGTCAAAAATACCTTGCGAACTCCAAAAACACCCGGAAGGCTATCCCGGCTCGGCCTAAATTCTATAAGCAAATTCACGGCAAATGAACCCAAAATTTCCCCCGTTTATTCCTAAGCCAAAAAGTTGGTTTATACCAAAAGTTATTGATTCTTTTTTTTTTGTTATACCCACCCATGGCTTTAATTATAAATGATATAATAACACTGTTTTATGAGGACGGCGGCATGGCACTTTTATACCCCTTTAACATTTTATTAAACTAAGCCCCCACTGTTTTATTATTCAGGCCACTCTGTTACAACTGAGCCAACGATGGAAATTTTTGGAACAAACAGTTCGTAAGAGAAAATTATGTTTTAGAAACTGAGCCTACGGGTCTATCCACGTGTGAATTTCAAACACGTCGGTATTCTCGTACGAATAAGCTTACTTTTATTAGTTATATTATAATAACTTAATGACAAGCGTTTAGTTTAGCTATATTTATTTTAGTTTTTAAATATGCCAAAACAAGGCTCTAAGGTAGTGCCAATGCGATGTGCATAATACGTGATATGCTGCTGACTGAGAGCTGAGAGTACAGCACGAAATCGAAATCTGTCAGTTACGATACCGAGCGAGTATAAAGTGTTATCCTAGCCCATCGGGTGGAAACCGCGCCATTTTCAATTAACCGGAGGGCGAGGCGGGGGCGGGGGAAATGGCTGTGAGCACACTATCTACCCGGCAGTCATTGTTCTGACAATAATCACCAAATGAGCGAAATTTGTTGAAAGTGGCTGGGGCTGGGGCACACACAGCCACTCTCATTTCCTGTTTCGAGTCCATTTCGGGAACGCCGCTTTGATTGACGTTCGACGGATTTAGATAATTTATCAGTGCAGCAACTTGGTGTGCTATTTTCACATGCACACATTGCTCACGCCTCGTTCCCGGTTATATTTGAGTCGATTTGTGGAAAGATAGACGGTGAATCATAAAATATCCTTTTTTATATCCTATAATCTACAATCGCAATAGGCGGGCCTGGTAATTATATAGATATAGTTCAGGAAATATGAATTGTCCGTCTACAGACGTCATTATAATCTACTTTGTGAACTTTTGTTCTGCGGAAACCGGACAAAGGGTATAAAAGGGTGGTCGAGCACGCTTCTATTATTTAAGAAAACGTAATTTTTATCTTTATTTGGTCGTACAGTCGTTTTGTATTATTTAATTACAAGTATATGCCAAGGCTACGTCATTAGAAAGAGTGAACAGGTCTGCGGGGTCGCCATGGTATTTTCTGCGGGGGCAGTTCTTAATTATATGGTTCATGTCTTGAGACTGAGCCCCGCAGTCGCAAGCCGCGGAACTCCTGCATCCACATCGGCTCATGAACTCTCCGTTACAGCCATGTCCAGTTCGGAATCTTTATCTGAAAGCCGGAGTGACTCCAATGACAATGATGATTTTACGCTCGCTTTTGTTCGATATTGTCAAAAAGATGTGATGACTTAGTGATGATTATAGACGGACAATTCATGTTTCCTGAATATCTCGTACATGACATACGTGGCGTCCCGTGTTTTACCATACAGCGTGGCAGAGGTCCAATTGTGACCACGTTTAGCTAGAAATTCAATATTCGGTTTAATGTATTATCATCACACAAAATACACAAACGCGCAATGATTTAATCTATTCAGTTTACCTGTCGCGATCTCAGTGTCCCGCCAGCCTAAACACTTCATGTAATGCCTTTTCAAATAACAACACAACGGAACTGCCGATTGTGGACGCGTTTCCCGTTTTCGGAGGGTTCCGTCGGTACATGCCGCTGAATCGTTACTGTTCACTTCGTGCTTCGTGTGATGAACAATTTCATTGCAAACGTTTTCGTTGCTATTGGTACTTATACGGAATTACCTAATTTATTGTTTTTTTTTTTGTTCTCTTTTTAGTTTAGTTTAAGTATTTAAGTTTAAGTAAAAAGGTCTGGCCTGAAAAACAGCGCTGTGATGATGTCACATCACTCAGCATCAGCTGAGTCCAGTCCTTTTTGCCACAAATAAAATAAGTAGTTTACATGCTAGGTATGTTAATTTAATGTGGCAAATAAACACTTCTTCTTTCTTCTTTCTTTCTTCAGAAACCGGAATTGGAATTGTTCGTATTAAAATGTGATGACCGATCACTTTAGTGGCAGATGGGGACTTTATTGGGTGTAAAGTACCTATAGTAAATGTATATGCAACTATAATCTGTTTGGGGTCAACTTACCCATGAAGAGTTCTGTAGTAGCAAGTAATTTTATGACTGGATGTTTGTGTTTTAACTCTGTTTTTCATAGTGTTTGTATGAATGACAAAGTTATCTTTGCGGTTTTTAAGAAATGTTTCATATCTTAAAAACTGCTTATTATATTTTGTTCAAACCAATTTTCGTTGAAAGTTTGTATTGAGATACACACCATATATATTTTCACTCTCTTACTTTAAAAGTTAGAGGGGGGAGACACAATTTTTTCATTTCATTTATTTTATTATATCTACTTTATTGCACAAAACATTAAAAAAAACACGTAACATTTACAGAAAGATATGTACAAAGGCGAGATTATCTCTAAAAAGAGATTTCTTCCAGCAAATCTAGGCATGATATTTTTTTGGCATTTTTTCCACTTTGGAAGGGTCTGTCTCTTTAACGATTGACTTGGAGGAAAAATAGTTTTAGAAACCTCAACGTCATTTTCAAAGACCTATCTTTAAACACCCTACACATATAGGTTTGATGAATAATTTCTTTTTGGTGTCAGTTGATGTATGGGGAACCCCCCCTTAATGTATTTTTTATTTCTGTCTAAAAATCATAAATTGGTGCATAGAATACATCTACGTACACACATAAAAAAAACAAGATGCGGACAAAAAAAGTTGATTGACCCAATTTCTAACATAGATTTTCCTGGCGTTTTGATAATTGAGATATGATAATAGGGTAAGCTATTTCTACTTGGGAGTTTTAAAAATACAAGGGCCATTTGCACCAAAAATACTAATTGCGTTAATCACAATTAAGTTTGACACATTTCATATATTTTGGCAGCTGCTCAATAAAATTAAGGCGCTAATCGTAATTAAGTTATTGGTGCAAATGGACCTAAGTATTTTAGCCACAGTGTGTGACTCGGTGGGTTGAGTTTAAGTATTAAAGTTCAAGATATTTTCTTTGGTGCAACAAGTGCCATGTCTTGGATTTATAGCGTCAGAAGGAGAGCATTTGCGTATTCCGGTGTATTATCTACAAGGGAGGAAGCAATCACCACTCAAACGAAGGACTCCGACTTAGCTTGTAAGGAGTCCTACGAAACCATCTACGTAGACACCTCACTTAATTCTATTCCCCAATTAGCGCTGCTCCATGTCATCTACCCCGTCTCATTTGTTCAGATTACACCCGGCTGGATCCGGTTCTACCCGGTTATAGCCAGTAACGCCGGATAATAGAGGTAAAGCTGTTAATTGAAGGCGTCTTCGCCTCGGCCCTCGGTTATGTAGCCCGGGCATGACGTAATCACTTTACTTCATTCTTAGACTCAGACGTACTAGTACAAAAATGACCTCTCAGTCTATAGGTGAAGATCTGTGTTGCGATGGGATCATACCCTTCGTTGATGTGCGTGATGGGCTTACACGACTGTTCGGTGTTCGGTGAATTATTGTTGCTCTTTTCGTGGATCTCCGACACTTTAACGTTCAAAACAAGATGTTAACAAAAGCAGGAATAGACGTTTCTGAAGATGATCTGAATATTTTACGAGCTCTGTGCCTAAATGTTGAGCGGCTGCCGTAGGGTTTTTATATAACTTCAGGTCTTGGATACAATGTTTGTTTGTAACGTTTGTGACGAATAGGTAACAATTTGGGCTTCACGTGGTTGAGGGAGGAGGTGAATGTATTACAGTCTTGTTTTATTAATTTGGCACTGGCTGCATACAAGTGCATATACAGATGAGGTGACACTGTGATAAGGGTGTTATTTAATGAGGGGTACGCAGTCTTTGGCGACAGATGATACCGTCTACAACATGAACTGCAACTGGAAAAGGAACTGAACTGAAATATTTTATAAGAAAGTTTTATCTTCTTAGTGTCAATGATAAAAAATAGTTATAAGAAGAAGAAAGATAAAGATAGTGAATATATATTAGCGGTATTAATTAGCCTGAACAGACTAGGTACATATTATCCGGCATCCATACAAAATATTTCCGACTAGAACTTTACTAAATATCTCTGTTTTTGCCAAGGAACCCTTTATAAAATTTTGTTCATATTGTCAAATAAACTAGTAGCGAATGACCAAAATGTAATTACCGGATAAAAATGAAAGAGCCGCATAATATGGCACGATAGCATTGAAATAAAATAATTTTTTTGAACATCAGACTGGTGCGCTTATTGGTGAAATCAGTTAGTTACGCGGATAAACTGGGATTTTAAAATATAAATTACACCGTGTACATTACATTATTAATTTAATCTGCCAGCAATTTCGGGCATAAAGCCGCGCTTTATGTTAATCAGGCAGCTATTGTGTAGTTGATTTATACCTGCAGCCCAGTGGGCATTACTTAGAGTGCTCGTAAAAAGTGTCCAGATTACACCAGGCGGCTACTGTTCCGCGGCACATAAAGTGGCACTAATGGTGGCACTAAATATTGTTTCTATTTGACAAAACTCGTACGTTGTCCGGTTTTTTGGAATGGATGTAATGGGACAGACTGTGGTTGGCTGCAGCGAAGGGGAAGGAAGCAGGGAGTAGTGCCGAGGTCGCGGCGAAGGCATTGGAGCAATCGTGGCGAGAGACAAAGGCGACCATTATAATATGAGAATGTGGATTATGGCGACAATAGGCTTGTGGCCTGTCAAGTCATTTTTGCCTGCCTGCCTGCCTATAATTATCATACTCTGAGCATTCTTAAATCCCTTAAAAAATGATTTAGGGAAAAATTATACGTAGGTATATGAATGAAATGAATGCTATTTTAAATTATATTTCTGTTTATGTTTGTCTCCTGGACAACTTTGGCATTTTCGCAACGAAACTATTAATTAAAACAAGAAATAGTAACAATTATTTGACAAAATACTACGAGATAAATAATTTTTCGGAGAAGTACCTAATATTTCAGCGGTTTATAAAAAAAATATACTTAAACCAACAATGTTCCTGCAACAAAAAAGTCAAAGACGCAACTTGTTCGAGTGGAACTCGCTGTTTTGATAGGTTAGTTCCGGGTAGCCTGTACTGTTTGTGTTTGACGTTGGAAAGCGCATGCAGCTGTCTCGCGGGAGATCCCAGAGCTATTTACGAACTGTTTATTTTCCACTGCGATGAAGATGTAGCAACAAGTCGGATACAGTTTTGCATTTCAGAATAATATTGACGGAAATTGGGAGAGAAAATCAATATAATACGCGCAACAGTTCACAGCTTGGTGAGAGAATAGTTACAACTATGACAAATCACAAGCTGAATAGTACATAACTGCCGCGGTCTATATTGGCGGCGTTGCTGGTTGCGCTGCTGGTGGCCGAAAGCACAGCGTAGCGCAGCTCAAGGCCTATGCAGCGCGGTCAGCATTGAAACCTTTGACGGACAAGCTAGAATAAAGGCCGAGACCGAAGGTCGAGGCTTTTATAGCGCGGACATCAAAGGTTGCAATGCTGACCAAGCTTAAAGGCCGAGATCGTAGCTAAGCTAAGCTCATAGCGTGGCCAGCAGTGCAGTCATTGTGGACCAAGGCTTGTATAGTGCTTTACTCAAACAATGCTAGTAATATGAAACACAATGCTAATGAAATAAAACCAGCTTAATATACCCTATACCTAGTAATAAATTAATAAAAATAACAATTGGTAAATGTACAGTTACTAAAATTCCATTCGTTTGTACTTCATCAAAACAAAACCGTGCTCTTCATCATGGAGTCAGTATTCCAGAGAGATCAGGGCTTCATTATCTTTGAAAGTTCGCTTAAACAGGCTAGAAAAACGTTTTCCACTTAAGACTTCATTTTCTGTCCATTTTCCACTGCGCAAACTTTTCGTATGCAAGTTTGTATTTTTCCTTTGACTTCGGTGGCTAGTTTTCTATCACTAATTCCGCTTAAATATTAATGTCCGGCGGTGTTAAACACATTGAATTATTGTCCGGCGGTGTTAAACACATTGAATTAATGTCCGGCGGTGTTAAACACATTGAATTTATGTCCGGCGGTGTTAAACACATTGAATTAATGTCCGGCGGTGTTAAACACATTGAATTATTGTCCGGCGGTGTTAAACACATTGAATTTATGTACGGCGGTGTTAAACACATTGAATTAATGTCCGGCGGTGTTAAACACATTGAATTATTGTCCGGCGGTGTTAAACACATTGAATTAATGTCCGGCGGTGTTAAAAACATTGAATTAATGTCCGGCGGTGTTAAACACATTTAATTAATGTCCGGCGGTGTTAAACACATTGAATTAATGTCCGGCGGTATTAAACACATTGAATTAATGTCCGTCGGTGTTAAACACATTGAATTTTGTCCGGTGGTGTTAAACACATTGAATTAATGTCCAGCGGTGTTAAACACATTGAATTAATGTCCGGCGGTGTTAAACACATTGAATTAGAAAACATTTTTCACAATTTATCTGGAACACAAGAAATTACGGAAAGAAAATTGTCAGTATACATACACCGTTTCATACATTTTAGTAGGACGTTCAAAAGCGTTGGCCCTGGAGAATGTGCCTGTGTTTTTGGGGTGTAAAAAATTGTTCTTAAAATTCACTGACTTCACTGGACTTCACTGGCCTGTGCTGTGACACCCTATTGTGTATGACTAGGATACACCGGCGCTGAGCGTGTTAAGCGTAGGAAAACGTTATCGCTATTTGTATGGAAGCTCGCGCGCGAACGATCCTCTTAATATTTACAGTTAGGAATTGACGTTATACAAATTACGGCGGCGATTCAAAAGACATGAAATGAAATAAAGTTTCTTGTTCGAAGTTCTCTGCTTGATGTTGGCTCTCTATCGAGTTCTCTACTTGATGTTGGCTCTCTATCGAACCCCGAGACTGTGAGATCATCTTACATTTTACGAAGCAATGACTAAAGTTTTCAAGAATTTTTACTTACTTAAGTTAGTGAGTGTCGGATGAGATAATTAGCTTTTATGAACTTTGATGCCAAGACGAAGCAAGAAGTTAAGCAGGAGTTCACTAAATATTCTAAATACCTTCGTTTTTAAGGATAATATGGATAAAGGATAAGGATACATGGATTAATTTAGTAAAAAAGGTCATCCTATGTAGTCTGTACCTATATTTCATCATTGTTCAGATAAACTTATAATTTATAAGCAATCCAGTGACATAGTTTCATCACTGTTTGACAATAAGTTTCCCAAAATTACGCATCATACAAATCAAAAACAAAACTACCTTTTGTAGGGCAAAAACCCCTTCTGACATTTTCCACAACACATTGAAACACAACTCACCAATTTACGGGCGGCGGGGGACGAGGTAAGAGAACTGTGATTGGTCAGCCGCTGCGAAACTGTCTGGCGGCCCGTCATCGTACATAGGTTGCGTATGCGAACGTTTGTTGAATACAGCTAACGTTTGGCGAGCCGCATTCCCCGGCAGGCGCAGTCAATTGATATTTTCAGCCTGATACGTCCACGCGTTCCCGATATAAAAGGTCTTGATACGTCCACGCGTTCCCGATATAAAAGGTCTTGATCTTGATACGTCAACGCGTTCCCGATATAAAAGGTCTTGACAAACAGACATAGTGATCCAATACGGGTTTTTTTTCCTTTTAAGGATCGGTAAGTGCAGTATTCGGGCATAACCTGCAAGTAAAGCTATCTGTACGACTGTTTGTGTGGTCTAGTTCGATAATAGTGCCAACTAATAATGTAATTTTCGAGTTTAAAATTATATTAAGTGCAAATTTAGCTACAATTTTTATTATACATGAACATGACTGATTGCCTATTCCTTAGCAATAGGTTCTTATATGTATGTGTATTAATAATATGTATTATACTAGAATTTCTTATTGCACGCGCAATTCTTCCCCTTACCTATCATCTCGGTCTCCTACCCAACATGGTTTGCTGGAAGAAATCTCTTATTAGAGACAAGCTCGGCTTTGAACATATTTTTTCTATCTTAAGCTATTTTTACTGTCATGTGAGTACAATAAAGAAAGTACGAAATGACGAATCTTAAATTCATACTTGTTTTTTATATGTTACCTTTCCCGACCCTCCCTAATACGACCCTTTTCCTTGCTCAAAGTGTTGATACCCTGATTTAGTATGTCTAAACTTACACAAACTTTCATTTCAACGTAAACCTTTTAGAGGGTGTGCTCCGGCCCTAGAAGTCGCAATATGCGGCGTTTTGTGTACAAAAGATGTCCTTTAGCACGATTAAAGGATCGATTTAAGAACTGGAGCCACCTGGATTTATGATGGAGGGTCAGGAGGGGGAGGGATAATGTATGTATGGGCAAAAATAAAATACTTGACCTACGAAACTGTAATTTGGGATGTAATAAGTTTAAATAACCAGGACGTAAGTTCAGAATTATTTTTTACAAGTTCTTAGGTCAAGTTTTTATTTTTTGTCCGTACAAACTTTGCCCCTCTCCCTCTTTCCCCTGCACCAGATTTCCAGATGGTTCCACTTCTTAAATCCATCCTTTGGACCTACATCACCTACATCAATCCTGCTAAAGGAAATCTTTTGTTCACGAAACGCCGCAAAATTAGACGTAGAATGGCCGCTATTTGTAGACCGGCAATTTAACTTACGAACTAAAGTTACATTGTAAAGGGTCCGAGTTAAGTTACCTTACCTTTGCCTAAGTTTCTGAGGATTATAAGACATATTCTGATGTTGGTTGGTATTTGTGTAATTTTAGTAGCTGCGTAATTAACCGCAGTTCAGCTTTGGGCAAAGTGAAGAGTTAGCCGATGCTTAGAGAGACGTTTATATACAGATGCGGCGCGGGCACTGCCATACTCATAACTAGAGACTGGATTATATGCAACATAAAAAACCCAAAATATGCATGCAAACATAAAAGAGAAACTGTTAAAATTTGCACGGAAATCCATAAAAGGGGCCAAAATATGCAACATAAAATGAAAAAAGTCGAATTTTAAATGTTTTTCATTTTAAAAAAAAAAATTGTCTCATCGATAACAATAGTATTTATTTGCGAAATTATCAAGCAATCAAATTACATAGTTTCTTCACTGTTGACAAACTAAGTATGCGTAAAATTACGTGGCTCTTATGTAATAAAGAACAGTTAGTATCACAAGATTCACAAGTCATTAGAAGAAAAATCTTCATGTCTGACGTTAGCTTACATCAATATATAATTTATCATTTTCCTTTCATACATTAGCACTAAAGGGTCATCCTTAACTCTATTGATTTGGCCCTCTTATTCGTTAATTACGACGGTATATTTATAAACGTGAGAGGTGCTCTGCTCAGAGTTGAAGCTGCTCTTAACTTTGGCGGGAATTAAGAAGGCGAGGCATGTTCTCGAGAAAGCGGATCTCAAGTCAGTGTCTTCCAACATTTGATGTGCGCCTAGAATAATAACTTGAAAGTATTTCTTACACAGGTACTTTAAGACTTTAAAGGTATTTATTATTTAGGTTTATGATATAACCACAAATTGAATATGAACCGTACACCATTTTGAGGGTTCTGATCCCTAAAAGAAAAAGAGGAACCCTAGGATCACTTCGTTGTCCGTCCGTCCGTGTGTCTATCATTTTACATCGAGAACGCGTAGACGTATCAAGCTGAAAATATCAATTGCTCAAGTCTGTAGTCCCTTATAGCTGTAAAAAATTAAATCTTCTAGGTCAACATAATCGAATGCTACGAAGTGTTTAAGTATGATGTAAAATTGTTGGATTTTCATAGTAATCGCAATGGACGCAAAACCTTATTTTTAGGGTTCCGTACCTGAAGGGTGCCAAACGGGACCCTATTACTGAGACTTCGCTGTCCGTCCGTCCGTCCGTCCGTCCGTCCGTCTGTCACCGGGTCCGCCTGCACGAACCGTAATAGCTAGAAAGCTGAAATTTTCACAGAATGTGTATATCTGTTGCCGCACCAACCACAAATACTGAAATACGAGAGATATTACAAATTGAAAGTGGTCTCGGTACAAGATACGTCTTCACAACACGCTTGAAAAGTTTATACCAAGGCCATTTTGTTTTGGTAGGTAAGCCTTCTTTTAATGAAACTAAATTTAAATGATATGGCAATGTCGTCCCCGGACTTCTACAAAGACTTTAAATATTAATTGATGAATTACGACGTCTCTATTTATTATGTAGAACTTTTAGAAAATAATTATAAAATTAATAGTTTTTAATTACTTTTGTTTTCATACAAATCTCAGAGCACAGAAATTATTTTTTTCCTTTTGGCCACTTCAAGTTTGGCTGCCAGTGATGTTTTAATTAAATACTCTTTGGTGCGTTGAAATGATGTTTTGCAGTCTGCATGACATTGACATAATGAGTGAGTGAACCTCATTGTACGGAAATTGTCTGAGGAAATTGTAGATGGGTGTCTCACGTTTTCCAGTAGGAGTAGGTTGTAGACAGTGCTGCTTACGGCGGCGTTTAGTAGGTACTAAAGGCCCTAAAAGCGCGGCAAGCTTTGAATCAATTCAAATGTTATTTTTCAACTAGCTACAAAGTTATTCTGACATAAGATGATAATTTGAACAAAACTTTTTGGGTATTTCATGAAAAATACAGTTACAGATCACACATATACAGGGTGGAACAAACGAATGGGCCCTGGAGGGAAAGTACCTTAAAATCTCAAGATATCCGTCCGTCCGTCTGTCTGTCACCAGGCCGTATCTCATGAACCGTGGTAGCTAGACAGTTGATATTTTCACAGATGACGTATTTCTGTTCCCGCTATAACAACAAATACTAAAAACAAAATAAATTTAATATAAAGGGGGCTCCCATACAATTAACGTGTTTTTTTGCGGTTTTTTTAACCGACTTCCCAAAGGAGGAGGTTTACAATTCGTCCGGATGTTTGTTTTATTTTTTATTTATTTTTTTATGTATGTGCCTCGATAGCGCCTAAACGGATGGACCGATTTGGAAAATTAGACCGATTAGACCTATAGTGATTTTTGTGTTTTTCATAATAACTCGTGCAAATGCACATGGTAAGCATAATATTGTGATGCGGAACTGCTGAAGAAGACCACATATGGCCACCAGATCTGCTCAATACTAGGTACAAATACAATGCGTGGCTGACGGGCAGGCAACGCATAGCCTAAACCGATGGACCTAGAGCCATGAAACTTTGTACAGGGGTTCCTTAGTAGCGTGGGGTAGCACTGATATGGGATTTGACAAAATTAATTCCCCTGGGGGGGGGGGGGGGGATAAGGGGTTACAGTTTGTATTAAACTCAATCTAATCAAATAGGGTTTGTGGAAGTCGGTTTTTTCTAAAGTTTACTTTTTGTTCCAATTATATAGATAATGGTACGGAACCCTTCGTGCGCGAGTCTGACTCGCACTTGGCCGGTTTTATTATAGTCTGTCCACGCCGTTACTCGTGCTCTCGGCTCTGTCGACGACGCGACGCTCCCATGTGGAAGGCGGTCTCCCCTAACACAGGGTTTTTGTAAACTTACCAGGGGAGTCCTGCTATTTGTGTTAAAATCTGACTTGAATAAAGGAATTTTGAATTTTTGAATTTTTTGAATTTTTATAGAAGATTATTATTAATAGAATTACTTTTTTTTCAAGTTATTCAGGTTTTCACCAAATGTCTGTATCGAAAGGTGACATTTTATCAACAAAAACAAATTCTACGTTCATCACTTATAAGGGGACGATACCCAACAAGACCAAATACTAAAACTAGGTCCGCTAGAATGTTTTGTATGAGGCGCGGGAGAACCCCACTTTTCCTCCCTCCTCTCCCACCCCTGAGGGTCGGTCGGCGTGATAAGAAATCGGGCCAAAATGGTTGTTCTATCCCACTTCTATCCAGAGCATAACTATGCGTCGTCGTTAAACAGTTAGTATAAAATCAGTCAACGCACTGTTGGCTGCTGCTCCTCTGAATGATGTGTTTTGTGATGTATGGAGGGATTTAGCGAGAGAGTGTGGCAGGTTCTATGAGTTGAATGCATAACTGTGTTGTACATATATGTCTGATGGTTATATTATGTTGTATTATGGAATGAATTTATTTGATGTGACATTATTTATTGTAATTTAATTAGAAGGTAATTATCTAATTGAATTATATTGTATGTTGTAATTTTGTACATTTGTGTCGACCTGGCTTTGGCTGTAATGGCACCAATAATTATTGTAAATAAATAAATAAATTAGCATAGAAAATTAAGATTAACCATGTAGATTATTTTTTGTAAATATACAATTTTCTCCCGCCTTCAACTTTGTAACTTTATTCTTCTCATAGACATTTTTGTCATTAAGTCAAACGTTGAAGCATTATTAAAAAAAAAAAATTTTGGCCCCTTAATTGAAAATAGCGGCTAACGCAGGCTCTCCTTGAGGTCCATAACTTGCATTTTTCATGGCTAAGCTATATTTAAGCAATACAAATCAAAATTGCTTCTACTCCACCTTTTGTAGGGCAGAGCCTCTAATTTCCCCCCAATGATTGTACTATAAGTTGTTACTTTTTCTTTCAGGCGATCAATATTATGCACTTTAGCGACCTCGGGCTTAAATGACTTGCATGTGCTGCTTTCTTAAAATAAACTACTTACACATTCGTCGCATGTTAGTTTATTTACAACATCATTTACTTAATGTGCAATTATTTATTTAATTTTGCACTCTTTCTTTCACCCATATTTACCTATACGATACGAGTAAAACTCTAACCTAAAACTTTTAAAAGATTTTGAGAACCACTGTCTTAGATTTTATCTTCGTCAATATACTAGACTTGTATTACAAAATAAACTTTGTTTTCATTGAAATTTTAATTAAAAGGCGCATTTAGGGAGCTGTGAATACTATTTTACAGTAAAAATAAACCTTGTCAAACTCTTTTGATATTTTCACGATTAATTTTGATGATCTGTAATCCAACAAGAAACTTAATGGGTAAGTTATAGTAAAAAAATATGTTCTTTGCTATTCATGCCGTTTCGCTATTAAAAATATGAGATTTTGCTGAAACTTCATAATAAATGTAACACGAAAGACAACGAAAAGCTTCGCTTTGTGTAGGATTAGATACGCGCACCCCCGAGATTATGTAGTCATCCTTTTACGACAAGATAACACAGCTGTATCTACTTTGTTTCGTAACTTTTTTCGAACCCTTAATAAAATGGTGAAAGATCAAACAAGGTCTGGAAGATCCAACATTCCGTTGACGAATGATGCGGGGTCGCTGCAAATACTCACTAACTTAGTGTGTTTGAGTTGATGTCCCGACAAAGGGTGGCCCTTATAAGTATGTCCTTAGCCATCGTAAGCTATAATAATGTTATTTATACCTGGAAACTAACTGGTAAGGTTCATTAACATACCTGTGGAGACGGAGTAGTCGATAAAACCTGGCCCTGGAGCCGCGTACGGAATTGCGTGCCAGTGGCTAATGGCAAGGGCGCAAAAAACTTGTTAGTAATACATATTTGGATCCAGTACCTAATAAAACTCTCTTTTAGGTAAAATTGCGTTTAGATGAAATTTATGAGTGATTTTGGGGAAATTCCATGAAGCTTTAATATTTGGCTCACAAATAATATCAATAGGCATGTCGACATGCATAACGCCAATGCATGTCATACTCATTTAAGTTGTCCATCATGATTCATGTCATGACATACCGAATGGCCTTCGCTAACTGGTTCACTCTCAGAAGCACACCGGTCTACCAACCGAACAATGGAGAACAATAGATAGATAAGATTTGTCGACGTGTATAATGCAAAAACAAACTTTGAGTTTAAGTTTCGAGCAGGTGAGCAAAAAAACAAACACAAATCCTATGTGATTCTTGCGATTAAATTAATGATAACTTTTTCGAAGTTCTGTGGAACTCAGGGTACCTAAATCTAGTTTTAATAGTACATTATGTAACAAGGGAGCAAAGTTGTTGCTCACGAGTTTCATACGACGTTTTTCAACACATTTGTGAGGAAAAATCTATAATTATCTTCATCGGTACTCGACATTTTCACAATAAAAACAATAAAAGCAAAGTTTTATTTGTTGAAAACTGAAAATGGCGCGCACTTTTTTTCTTGTTTTCGCTCTTTGACTCTGACTGCCAAAGGCAATGCAGAAGCCGAACAAACGGCCAAATGAGCCAAATATTTAATTTCATCATATTAAACGAAATACAACTCTGTTTCTTTAGTTTGCTTGTAATTTGATGAAAATAAATGTTTAGTCATCTTATTAAGACACTAACAGGTATTAATTAATAATTAAAGTCAATTAAAGTACCTAATATTTTTTCAGCATTAAAACTCTTTGCTGTCATTACTTGTCCAAAAACTATATCAATTACCACAGTGTGGTAATATTATCATCGCACGCGTGTATAATAGGCACCATTGTGATTCTAAAACCAACGTCATAAGGGTCACTTTACGAGCAGGTGTGTTGAAAATAGTACATTATGCAGAGTTGCGAACTAGTGAATAAAGGACGGATTTAATGCGAGGGTCATAGATGAATCGTGAGCAAGTAAATGATTATAACGCCTGAATCACGAACGTAGGGAGTGATTTACGATGATTGAATCGCGAGCGTAGCGATTGATTCAAGTGTTATAATCCTGAGCGACGCGAGTGATTTATGGCCCTCGCTATAAATCGGGTTTATTCAAGTTTTGCATACTATACCACGACAATGAGCAAAAACTTTTATTCTAATGTTATACTCCTTTTCGACAATCATTTAAAACAAAACATTTACATACAGGCACATACATTTCTTCTGGCCCCACACTAGGATACCCTATGTCGTGGGCACCAGAAACAACGACATCACAAACATGTAACATCCAAGACCTGGTGTTTTTTTGTCCCCAGTAGGGATTTGGACCCGTGACCTCTCACATGGTGATTGATGTCTTCCAAGCATCCAAGGTTGGTTAGAGGTTGGCTCATGACTTATGTAGCCAATCTTAAAAGTGCAGTAAAAGTACGTGCACACATGGTAGGCAGTTGCGCAACCGCTGCGCCACAGAGGTAGTCAATCATGATCAACCTAATCTCCACCACTGAAAACCATGAGTAAAAACTTTTATTCTAATATTAGGAATACTCCTAACTAATCTCTACCACCGTACACCGATCAAAATTAGACCAAGCAAATCTCGAGAAGTTATTTGCACAAGGAGTTTGCATGACGAACGAGTATTCCTTCGCGCCCGCCCCGTCGTCGTCGTCCCGGTGGTTGTAGTTTTTCTCACTGTTTTGGTGTTCTAAATTCAAATTCAAACCAGTCAGTAAAAGGGTTCTTTACTCACTGTTTTGCATGAGTAAAATTAGCTTTTTAGGGGGTGATTGGTATAAAATTATAAACGTTGTGGCTACAGAGTCTTGTAACCTTTCCAAGCCACTCTGCAGGAGGTGACAATTTACGAGACACTAACTAACTGCAGACATGCAAGAGTGCAATTCTGTCTTGAGACGTAATTCCGCGTAATGAAGTCACAGCGCTGAATAGCCCTCCAGAGCTGAACAGAGCGAGTGCAACAAACATCTGCATTCTCATTGCGACTCCGCGTTAGTTGAGAATTAGACTAGAGCACGCGCGTGACTTTGTTTGCACAACTTTAACTTGGGTGGAAAGTGAACACCATCACGATGCTGATAGTTTAAAAACTAGGAACTATATCTATACTTACATCATTGTAACTGTACACGAAAAGAAAAAAAATCTTAAACTAAGTAAATATTTATTGGTCAAGAATAATGTAGTTCCATACATGGGGTAAATAATATAGTCTTGAATTCAGAATTTTCTTGTTTGGTTTTGTAGTGATATTACTTAAATGGCTGTTTCTGTGCTTCGGAGATCACACAGCAGGGACCGACGATTTAACATGACCTCCGAAGCACAGAAGCGTCGTTTTGCTTGACCCATACAAAAATCGACCACACTTGTTGTGGCTTAACCTCAACGATCGATCCGGATCACCGAGCCAAGCTGAGCCATGCTGACACTAAACTTGCCCCTGGGAGACCAATAGATCTCAAAAACCTATTAAAAGTTACAAACTTTAAACTCCTCAAGCTTAGTCCGGATGACAAATGACAGTTCAAAATAAGGTGATCTGATCTGTATAGGTGTCTCTGGTGTCTGAGAAAAAGTAGAAGATACTCTCGAATAAAAGTTACTCATTTGTTCGTCAAATCTAGCCTAAGTGTTATTCGTTACACTATTCTGCACTAGAAAAACAAGGGCCGTGCAAAATAAATTCTTAAGCATAGTTCTTGTATCGAATTTCAATAGCATATAAAAACATAACCATGGAGCGAACAGGTTAAGTGTCATAGTAAAAAATATAGGATTTCTGTTTTCTATACGAATATAAAACTTTTTTTTTCTGGCCGGCACTTCTCTACTTTTGCCCAAAAATGTATGGACCGTGAATGATCTCCCTTAAAAATAACTTCGTGCAACTCAGGGTGAGTTTCACTTAGTTTAAGTTGGTATAATATAAATCCATGCATCCGGCCCATAATATTATGGAGAGGTCAATAACTGTTTGAGATTCGTTAATTTTTTCGAGTGTACAAAGGTGCTTGCTTGCGATATTTATGAACATTCCTTTTTTCTTTACTGCGACGACGACGTAGCCAAGAAAGCGAAGAATAGTCTTCAGGGAAATGCCGCATTGTTTCTACCGAGGAAATTACAATAGGAAAAAATATCCTACCCCAGCATCTTACAGTATATCTGTATAAAATTGTAACTCACCAACTTAAAAACTAAAAAAAAATGGTTGTCTGTAAAGTCGGTTTACGGACGATAATTTTACATGATAACGACTGTGACTGGCTCAGGCGGAACGTGATAAGCGGAACGTGACACTCAAACGGAACTTGACACTTTTTGCTGCGTGCAGCCGGCGTTCATCGTTTTATAAGACGTTATCACGGCAAAAACGCTACCTGCTTCCTCCAGCTCGGTACGAGCCTAATAAATCTGTCTTCTGACAGTGAAGTCCACACCACACTTATTACACAATATAAATGAATATACGATCCTAACTGTCAGAATTTATCTCGTGACAATGACAGCCACAGAAAGGCAAATACGTATTTTTTTACGTACCTGGATGTATTATATCATCCAGTTAAAACAAATTACGTTTCACAGCTTTTTTTTTTCAATGTAAAAACCTAACTACTGGACCGATTCCTGAGTTTAAAAAAATGGGACAAAACTATTAGGAAGCCCTTTCGAAAGAAGAAGAATTATTTAAATCTCGTTCATGAATAGCATACCCAGTTTCTATGTAAGAAACATTAAATAACCGGCCAAGTGCGAGTCGGACTCGCGCACGAAGGGTTCCGTACCATTATCTATAAAAAGCCGCAAAAAAACAAAACATTTTGTATGGGAGCCCACCCGAAATATTAATTTAATTTTAATTTAATATTTATTTATTAAGTAAATAATATACTTAATATATTGTGAACATTTTAAGCGTCTATCTGCTACCATTATCAATATCGAGCAAAAATTAGCAAAAAAATCACGTTTGTTGTATGGAAGCCCCCCTTAATATTAAATTTCTTTTATTTTTTAGTATTTGTTGTTATAGCGGCAACAGAAATACATCATCTGTGAAAATTTCAACTGTCTAGCTACCACGGTTCATGAGATACAGCCTGGTGACAGACAGACGGACGGACGGACGAAAAAATATTGACCATAATTTCATACAGATTGCTTAGTCAACGTCAATATAATATTAATATTTTTTTAATACTACCGCCGGTTCTGAAGTTGTGTGCTAAGGAATGGAGCAAAGAAGGGCAAGAAATTCCCCCGTACCTCTATTAAAATATGTCAGGGCCTTAAAAATACAATGTTATGAAAACACCGATCAGAAGTACTGACTCAGTCCATCGCCCCACTTTGGATTTCTGTGCGCTGAGATGTTAAAAATATGATATAATAAAAATACTTGAGTATTTGAATGTAAACAATATTACATATTTTTGCAGAGAGACAGAAATATTCAGATTTTTCCCTTTACTTTTGTTATAAGACCTTGCATTGTGCCAAATTTTATAATTGTAGGCCAACGGGAAGTACCCCAGCCCCCTTATTAATAAAATAATATACTCCCGGAGTAAAACTTATTATAAGAGGGTATGGTTTTGGGTCCATTGCGATTACTATGAAAATCCGACAATTTTACAGCATAAACGGTCGTAGCGTTCGATTGCGTTGATCTGGAAGGTTGATTTTTACACAGCTATTAATCTGAGGCATTTATTCTAGTGGGAAGTAGCAGCAACATATCCTAAAACACAGGGTTCGCCCTTTTTTAGGGAGTAGCGATACATCCCTTGTTTACCTTGCTAAACCAGTTTCTAATGTATACGTGTCTTTTTGAAAATAAACGATTATGATTATTATGATTTTTTCCTTTTAAGAATCGGAACCCTAAATATATGATAAAAAACATACAGTCGAATTTAAAACCCACCTTTTTTGAAGTGGGATAAAAAAACAATTGTATTTGTATTTGTATTTTATCTATTTATTTGCATCAGCGCACACACACAATATAAAACATAGAAGAATAGCGCTAAACAAAACAACATATAAAACATACAGACACAGATAATTTGCACTAAAATAGATAGGATATAGGTACCAAAGTACCTATATCCTATCTATTTTAGTACAATTACTACTTTACTTTATTATTACCTAATCCTTTGTGTAACTCTCTCCTACCACACCACTACTAGTATTGATCAACTCTTAGAACTAAATGACGAAACTTCCAGACAGAATTTAATAATTAATAAGCAGGAGAAACTTCCTCGAACTGACTTCGGAACAATGCAGGAAGGTAACCGGGAAAGTTATGCAAAGAACACCACTAATAAAGATATCCTAAAAGCAGATTATGTCCCAGCGCACAACTACTGTGCACTAATACCTGGCTCTTGTTCCTGAGATACTGCTAAGATCGGCCACTTGTGAATACGGTTTACTCCACAGATTATTATATTCATAGATCGGTAATTCCGGAATCTTGTCTCAAGAAGTTTGTGCCGAAGCAGCCGGAGATGGATCTATTCCCATCTAGGTCTATTCCCATCGGAGCTAGTAATAGTAGAATGGGCACTAACGGACAATTTGACTACAAGCGACCGCCTGCAGATAAGATGCGGGCCGAATGTTTTAACTTGTAATTTGTTGTACAGTGATTGCTGCATCGCTACGTATGATTACACTTTGCGAAATATTAACTACATATGTTTGTCAAATGGTCGTTCAATATTTATTATGTCCGTGGTTTGTTCTTTGCACTAGAGTAAGATGTTAATGTTTAAGCGGAAGTGTTGTACACAGAGTAGGTACGGTAAGTAATCTGGAGCAGTATAAGAGCATTATTCCTTAACAATATGCTTGCTTACAAACCGGAACACTCTTCTCACTTTTTCCTTTTGAAACATTAATGGGCTATACAGGGTAATTTTTGGAACCCTAGCCAAAAGTTAAGTTAAGAAATCGATTTGATCAGATCAACTTTATTTTTCACTTTCCAGTACATTTTGAACTGAGTGGGTCAGCTGAATTGTATGGAGAAATGAAAAATAAAGTTGCTCTGATCAAATCGGTTTATTAGTAAAAGCTGCTCAAAATGATGTCCCTAAAATAATAGTAACTTTTGGCTAAGGGTCCAAAATTGACCCTAGATATTATGTTATTTAACAACAGTCTTGTAAAACATGTTAGATTTCCCAAACATCTCTGAAAGATTACGTAGTGTTAATGTAGTGTATAATCTGTCAGCCGGGCATTTATGAAATGGTTGTTTGTTAATCATGATAACATGACTAGATAATATTTATTCAGCTCTATTTTTTACGGAACACATTGGGCTATTCGTATACATTTCGATTTAACATAAGAACTATTCGTACTATACATAGTAGTCTTTAAAGTTATCGCAATCGCTTTAGTTTACAGCTCGTGTGAAAATATCTCGTTCCTCTCAACGTCAATTAAGTTGGTATTGGGGAACAACTTTCAATGCATCAACTCAAAAGCTATCGCGATTGATTTCAGAGATTGTGGAATAGAGTTCCTGTGAATTGCTTAATAGCTATCATCCATTACAAAGAGAAGCTCCCGGTACATCTGTTCAAACGCCGCGACTATTTGCTCCGACTAGGGGCGTTTGCTTGTGACAAAAGTCCTCAACTAGTTTCAAGCTTCTTGGCACTTCTTTAGACTCAGCTTTTGTGTTACAAAGAGCTACTGAGCCAGAAAAGCCACAATTAACTTAAAGAGGTTTAGAGCTGTGATACATAATCTGCTAAAAATAATCTCAATAAATCAACATTTACGTATTTATTTTCATTATTTCCGGGAATCCTCGTGTATTTACTATAATTTAACACCAGCCATTCAATCTTTTGTCAATATCATCCATTTGGATTATCATTGGCGTAAATGTATCGTATTCGACAGGCCTTGCCGTCTATATACACGCGTACGGTTATATTACAACACTAGTGTGGTAATGGATATAGTTTTTGGACAAGTAATGACAAAGAGTTTTGATGCTGGAAAAATATAAGGTACTTTAATTGACTTTAATTATAAATAATACATGTTATTGTCAAAATACAATGACTAAACATTTATTTTCATCAAATTACAAGAAACTAAGAAAACAGAGATGTATTTCGTTTACTATGATGAAATTTAATGTTTGGCTTTTGCATTGCCTCTGGCAGTCAGAGTCAACAAATCAAAAATAAAGTGCGCGCCATTTTTAGTTTTTAACAAATAAAACTTTTCATTTTTTTTTTTATTGTGAAAATGTCGAGTACCGATGACGATAATTTTAGATTTTTCCTCACAAGTGTGTTGAAAAACATCGTTGCTCCATTGTTTCATAATGTACTATTACATTACATACTGACTAAAATATAGTATAATGATAGGTACTTACTTTGTAACCTCAAATGAACGCAACTCTTTCTTTACTTACTCTTTGTTTGTCACAAACATCTAGCGCCCTCTACGTGGAACTTTTTTGGCAGTTTCCTTCCCGATTAGCCCAAGTATGCAAGTACGTATGTGCTAAGTATGCGACACTTCAGCTACTCTTGTAATCCGAACCTCCATAAACACCAGCTAGGTGCCAGTCCCGGGGCATAATCTAGCTAGACTAATCTTAACAAATCCGTTCTGCTATTGCAGTGTTGTGAAGTTAGATCCTGTCGCTTCATCGCCTCATCTTGCGCTTCATCGCCTCATCTTGTCGCTTCATCGCCTCATCTTGCGCTTCATCGCCTCATCCTGTCGCTTCATCGCCTCATCTTGCGCTACATCGACTCATCTTGCGCTTCATCGCCTCATCCTGTCGCTTCATCGCCTTTGATAATTAGAAATCAATTTCTAAGTACAATCAGTTTATCTGGAGATTGAAAACTCATTACAGAAACTTTAAATAATTGTATACTTAAGGCCACTGTAACTTCATTGTAGTCTAATTTGTTGAATTAGCTAAACGCAGGTTTCCAGTGAGGACTTCATTATACCTTTCAACAATTTTATGAACTCCCATGAGAGCAGCACCATTAAAATAGTTTAGTAGTTTTGACGGCGGAATTTAGAGTTTGATAGCCTTTCCAGTGTTGTAGAACTAACTTTATAATCTCTGGCCGCTGAGAGAATGCCATCTTGACATATGTCCCTGTCTGTCCCGCGCTACTTTTCATTCTATCTCACTTGTGGGAGGGAGCGCCTTGGATTAACAGTCCGTTATGTTGTACAATATAATTTTTACATATATAATAAACAAATAAATAAATAAATCTCATGAACCGTGATAGCTAGACAGTTGAAATTTTCACAGATGATGTATTTCTGGTGCCGCTATAACAACAAATTCCTGCCAAAACAGCTTACTCAGAGAACGAGTACCTACATATTACGAGTATATGAAATAAAATTCAATACAAAGAGCTGTATAGAATTTTCAGCTTAATTAGTAAATTAACTTCTCACAAAATGGTCCCGCGCAAAATCTCTTTAAAAACTCGCATTTTTTATGTCAATCCAAAATGTAAAGTTCTATTAAGCAATTCAAAAACATCAATAGAATAAAATATCGTAATGACGGCAGCGAACAGTATTCACATTGAGTAAATTAAATAATTTCCTTTGAAAGCCCTCGCTCATTTGTGGCGATACGAAATCCACTTTTTTCACCGACAAAAATAAGAAACAAGATGTTTTACATTTCGGTGTCGCCTCCCGAAATATTACGTTATGCAGATGAGGAATATATTAAGCGTGCGATAGGCGACACGTGAATATTTAAAACCCCCAAATTGTGTCGGTCGAAGCACGCGCAAAATGCCAGAATAAAATTCAGCCGCACGCTCCATTACGGGATATCATAATTTTTGAATAGGTAAGTACTTTCGGTCTGTGATACGTGTTCTGTGTTTCAATAGTGACGACGCGAGCAGAGATTGGGCGGAATCCTTACCATGTATGTAGGCTGCACAACGTTTCGAGTAATTATGTTATCTTACGCATAATCTTGCTACACCGCGGTACCGTAATGGAGTACATAAAGGTACACCATTACCTTGGTACATCATAGTAGTCTTTGATCCCTTCACTCGCAGAAGCACACCGCTCGAACGACCGAACAATGGCGAACTATTGTTATAATGTGTCGGCGAACCAGTTACGAAAACATAAAATTTACTAAAATATTTTACTCACGTCCCATGATTCTATTTAGCCATTTACTTTAAAGCCAATGCTCTTGAAAATATTATTGAAGCAGCAAAGTCGTCGGCATAGTAAGAATAGAATCCACAAAGATCATATTAGCTGCTTATCCGCTTTCATCGGACAATATTCTATCCGCGCAGCGACCGGCAGCAGACGGAAGCCGAGAGCAGTTCAATAATATCGCTCCTCTGTACCGGCATCGCATCGCCCGCTGTAGAAGCGCAACGGCAAAATGAACGTAATACAAATTGCAATTTGTGCGGCGGCGATGCCGTTGCCGGCTATCAAAGCACTCTTTCAGTGTTTGCAATTTCAATAACTGCAGCTAAATTAGGGTGTATATGAAGTGAGCAAAGCGCAGACCGGAAGAGTGAGGGTATTATTTAGAGATTTTATTGGCAAACGTGAACGAGAAAAGGCAGCGTTGGAAAATACAGAGAAAGTTGTCTCCACGTGTCGTCGGTTAGTTGAAAAAGGCGTTACACTATTAACAGCACTAGCAGCAGCAGCAGCAGTCCTAGCTACTAGCATAGTTAACATCTCTCCTATCAAAGCAAGGTCCTTTAGTTTCTTAACCTACCGAGTACAGTTCGCAAGTAAACTTCTTATCATAGTTCAGCGTCAGAAGTCATCGAGCAAACAGGAAAGTTGGGATCTGAGATCGGTTTCACAGAGGCGCGAGGCGGCGGCGGCGGCGGTGGGTATCGGGGCTAAATATACCAGCGAGTTCCAATGCCTGTCTGAAAATGCCAGTCACTCAATAGCTGGTTTCATATGTATTTTTCAAAGATGGAAATATTCGTTAGTTTTTTATGTCTTCCAATTTTCGTTACAATGATTTTGTAAAATATCCAACATTTTTGAGATGGCGAAAGGTTATGAAAATATGTTAATATTATTTTCGTTTTCCATATAGGGTAAAGGGTACTAATTCCAGCACCCCCCCATTGATTGGCACTCTGGACTTTGAACACAATTATTAAGAATTACCAGATAAGAAAAGTAAAACAAAAAATTCTATTAAATCCACCATTTCGTAAGTGACAACACCAAATTGGTAGTTTTTAGATGAAACTACTGGCAACTCTGTGAAAAAATGTTCTTTCCCAACATGTCTCTGTGTGGTGCGGATTGTTGAAATCGTTACGATTTTTGTTAAGAAACAGGTGAGTGTTGAAGCCTTTTTACTTGTTATTTTGGAAGTCTAGATGCGAGTTAATGGTTTTGTTGTTATTATATGAGTCAAGTTATGATATTAAGCTGTTTGTTATTGTATTTCAACGCCTAAAATCAGTTTTAATTGGGGCCAATCATTGTAACCTTAAGTTTCTATGAAGGTGCAGTTCATTGGCACCGGGGCTAATGATTGTTAAAACTATTTCAAAAAATTTAATTGCAATTAGTACCTAAATTAATTGCGACGAATGAGTTGTTTAAAAGGATGCACTCAAAACTATCATCAGCCCTCTGTAAGCAAATGATGGCACTGCTAATCATTGTACTTTTTGACCATTGGCACTGCTGATGATTGTATTCTAAGTGGGGCCAATCAATGTACTGAGTTTTTATGATTATGCTTTTATTTAGTAGTGATGTGCACATTTTAAATTTTAATTTATTAAAAGTTTGGAAAGGTTAGAGGTGGGTATTTTCACCAAAAATATTTTGTATATAGGGTATTATAGGTATAGATAGATAAGGTACCCACATTCGAATGAGTCGAAATCTGAGGTAGGTAGCAGGTTCTACGGAACCTACGGATAGATAGGTAGATTTTCTAGTCTGATAGGCTTAATGTTTCATCCACGAACTATACTGCCATGGTAGATGTCTTTGAGGAAATGGTATGGTAGCCTACCGGCAGTAGTATAGGAATTGACGATGCGATGACCATACAGCTGACTCGCCGTCGCGCAAGGTCATTCTTTCATTGTTTGATGCCGCAAAAGGCGCCGCGACGCCGACACAGACACAGCCAGCAACGGCGCGCCGCCACCGCCGCGCTCGCGCCTGTGTATGAGTGGGCACGACCACGGCACGACACATCGACATTGCGATGTAGATTTCGATGTAGATTTCGATGTTTTTAAGGGATATGGGTGCAAACATTCAAGAATATAATTCATAAAGTTCTAGGTATTTTATTTTATTTCCCATCACTATTACTCAATGGAGTACATTCATTGGCACCTCACGTGTATAATGATTGGCATGCCAATCTTTATACTTATTATAGGGCTAATCATTGTGCTGAAGGGGCCAATGAATGTACTTTTGGGTAATTTTTCACTATTTTGTGAATTGATGAATTAAAATTAGATTTTAGAAAGATAAATCAGGTTTTATTAGGTTCTTAGATCCCTATAGTAGTAGAAAACACAACATCATGATAGTTTCAATAGCTAACTACATAGATATTGAACCTCAAACATGAGATTTTCCTTAAGGTGCCAATCATTGTACTGCTTACCCTATTCCTAATGTTAAAGTTCAGGCATAATAAAAATAGGTAGGTACGTAATCGGTATTTTCTCATAAGGACAGAGGCCGAACAAACTTACAATGGAGAATAATAAACGTCGCATCGGATTGAATAAAAGTTAGTGTTAAGAGACCGGTGACCGCGTGAATTTCCCATACAAACGTAATACAAAAATGATTTGAATTTGAGAAATAGTTTAACATATTTAGATTGTTAATCGGATTTATACACTGCTTACGCAGGTTCCTGGTTTGTATACCAGGGTTCCTCTTCAACCAATTTAAAAATATTTTTAAGTAATTTTAATAAGAACCTTGGTATACGACCAGGAACCTGCGTAAACACTGTATTAATCAGATTAACAGACTAAATGCTTTAAACTAGTTCTCAAAATCAAATCATTTTTATCACGCTTTTATTAGCTGCACCGGTATGTTTGTTTGTATGTAACCGACTCCTTTGGACTCGATTTCGACCCACTTTAAACGGACAGATTCAATTCAAACTTTGTACACTTATCAAGAATCAACGACTATGTAATAATTTCATAAGTTTATATCATTATCCTGATTAGGATCGCCAGGATTAATTATTTCCTCACACAGCCTCTGTGTGAGAGCAAGAACTAAAAAATGAAATAAATATAAGTAGTTTAAAAAAACTAAAAAACACGCTTTTAAAGCACTTCGAACTAAAAAAATAAAAATAATTTTTAATATAACCTTAAAACAATAATGAATAAAAAATACTATTTTTATTGTGAAAAAAAAAGCGTCGGGCGCTTTGTTCCATATCTTTCGTACATCGAGCGCCCGACGCTTTTTGTTTCACAATAAAAATAGCATTTTTTATTCATTATTGTTTTAAGGTTATATTAAAAAAAAAACTTTTTAGTTCAAAGTGCTTTAAAAGCGTGTTTTTTAGTTTTTTAAAGTATATTTTTGTAATACGTTTGTATGGGAAATTGACGCGGTCGCCGGTCTCTTAAATGGCGTTAACTACGAGTATATTCTGGGGGTATAAAAATTTAAGTGATTTGTCTTAGCTGCAACTTAAGCTTGTAAGATTAAACTACCGTGCGAATTCATAGTGAAACTTGAAACTTTACATAGTTGCGAGATAAAAAATAATTTTACCTGCTTTTTGTACTGTATCAAGAATATTGAAGAATCATTGTCACCTTTCAAAAGACACCCTCCTATCGAACGCATATTTATGACACACGAGTTCTATCACAGAGTTCTATAATATAAAACACCTACATACTTACTGTTTTTTTTGTGCCATTCATTACAAATGCACAAACAAAATAACTTGTAAATGCCAGAAATCCGGCTCGACCATGAACTTATGTAGGGAATAAGTACGATGTGGTCACTCACTTGAACTGCTCCTGTTTTGGTACCTTGGGGATCCCCATTTCGTTCGTGGATTAGAAGTGATTTCCCGTATGATCTAGAGGTGACACAGCGATCGGCAGGAACACGCACGCGCGCGAGGTTAGCAGAATTTCGAATAAATAGCTGTCATCATTTTGACAGCTGTATTCCTTTTGATAGCTATGGCCAGCGAACGAGCTCCTACATGATGACGCGACTAACAAACACATTACCTACCGACATTAGGGACTCGATCAGTCAAACTAATATCAAAGCTAAACTGAAATCATCATTTTTATAGAAAAATTAGAAAGGCCGATTAGTTCTTGAGAAATGTACGTCTACTAATACCATTGAATTTTAGAATTATGCTATTGAATGTCATGAATGTTATTGCATATAATGTAATTGATTAATGATGTTATTGAATATTTAAAATTATGTTATTGCTTGTTCAGACTCTCAGATATGATAATTAATGAGTAGATCACACCACACACTAACCCCAGTTGTTTAAGTGGTGTTCCCATAATACTTAACTATTTTTAAATTCTTGTGTAAATAAATATATATAAAAAAGTTTCAATCGTGAAAAATCGTACTTTGCCGAAGAATTTGAATTTATAACTATTTTATGTATTTTGTGCGTGCATTTGCAATGAATTACAGAACTACTAAACACTTACTAAGTAAATATATTTCGTTTCACGAAACCTGTATCCAGTATGGTTTGTCATAAACGTTTAATTATTTGAAAAAAAAATATATGATTGTTGTTCGTCATGTTCATATTTGCGAAATGTCCGTGATAGGGAAATGAAATGCTGAACTTTGAAATTTTCCGGAAGCACTGGATACAGTGTAAATATAAATAGAAATGCAATAACAAATATAATTTCTATAGGTTATTTTGGAGTTTGATTGCAAGTGGAAAGATATCTTTACTATGTGTAGTTTTAAGCTATCCAACTAATAGCAAATGAAATACTGACGTCACTAACTAAACCTAACCACAGATCCACAGATCCATAGATATTATAATACTAACCAAGCAATAAGAAATACTGAAAAAATGTTAGTATAACAAAACTATATAGTTCTCTACGTGATTTATCTGTTTCAGCTTGATATTACTGAACAGTCCCCTATAGTTTTCTACAAATACTTCATATGAGCTTCTAATAGAAGATTGTTATTGTTACACAAGGGGCGTAAGTGAGCTATTACAGAATAAGATCCAATTCGTCGCCCGTGCGATGTACTCGCAAAGGGCGCTAATAAAACGGTCGTAGCATCATTCATGCTCAGGATTTATTGCTGTGCAAAGAGGCCGTGATGGAATTTGCAACACAATAGTTCACCTATAACGACACTTAATTTGCCAATTGTGCCAAACTTTGTTTTTGGTTTGGCACGTATTCAAAAATCCTATAAATTTGCTCATCAGAGAGCAGCTGCTGTGAGGGACAGCAAACATTCGTAATTATTGTAACGGACTAACTATCATTTACTCGAAAGTTTCGGAAAGAGAAGAGTAGGAAGCTGTGATGCGCTGTCGGTTATACAGAAAACAGAATTGGCTGGACCAGCCTACATAACTATTTAATAAGTATATTGCGAGTGTGCACAGAGCCTCTTACTCTAGGTATTACATAGTGAATCTGTACTCAGAAAACTATTTTGTACAAAACAAACTCATATATTATTATGTAGTATATTCTTCAGTAGATTAATACTATGATTTATTTATTTTTATGTAATATGATTTATTATTTTTTATTTTTCATTTATTTGAGCACATAGGCTGTTTGTCTTTTATGTGCAATAAATATATAAGAATATATACGAATATTGTGCAAGATAATGAAACATCTTGCACTATCTGAATTAGCATGCTTCCTCTGAAAGAAGGTCCACATTTTTATTTATACATTGTACATTTGCGAAGCCGAAGAGCCCAAACTAGACATTAAACTAGCGTAGTAGTATTAACACCGCGAAATATTAGGCAGTAGTTCTAACAAGCTCATTAAACGCTAAGCTCTAATCTGCTGTTACTGCTTCCTAAAGCGGTTATATGAGTATTATGCCCACTAATAATGCCGTTACGACCAGCCTATACGATCGCTGTATAACAGCTGTAACAACAAACACACTCAGAAAGGTGTACCTAATCTAAGTAGGTGTTTACTAAGCATCATTCTGAATAGCTTTCCCTAAAGAACTTAGTGTTATTATAGTAGGCATCTGTGGATACTTGCTCTCAAACTGGCTTTATTTGTTAAACATATTTACAAAAAGATTTTAAATAAGTATAGTAGGATCTCTATGTTTAGCCCGGTATACCGACTGGGGGAAAAGTGGATTAATCTAAACCCCCTCCATTCCCCCCTCCCCTTTAGTTTTTTTTCCCTACATCTTGTATTGAAACCCGTCGATAAATAAAGCTACAGCAAACTTTCCCCCTTTCCGACCCTGTAGGCGAGAACAGACAGACTGACTGACAGAGGAACAATCGCATTTTTGACCAATCTCAAAACTGGACGCGTCGCTCGCTTCGCTCGTTCGGTCAATTACAAACATTTTGTTGCGCCCTGAAAGTATTATAGAGTGTTTAAGTACCTACCTATTTCAAAAACGTTTTTTTATATTTTTTTTATTTAATCAACCAGACAATTATTTCATTAAAAGCATTTAAACATGTTTGTCTATGTAGATTTATCCATTCATACACACAACGTAAAAAAAGTTTAAGCTGCGTATTTAACTCATGGCCTGAACATCTATCAGCGCTCGGGGGCCAGCGTTTAATAACTGAACGGATTAACCGAGCCTTTTGTTGAGGAATCTTTTTATCTCCTACAGTGAAATACGACTATCTCCTTTGTAATCTCTTTGAATAATATCGGATTAACAAGGGCGCCGTTACAGATCCGTTCTCTTGTACCCAATTCCTTTTAGCTTGCTTCAACTTGGCCGTTTACAGAAATTCATTATTATACTTCAATGTTTTTCTGACTATTCATTTGCTTTAAATAATGGTAATTCACACTTCGATGCACAATTTTCTTTCAATCGGGCTATAAATCTAATGGCCTGTTTCAATGTCCGGGTATACACTATACTATGTAACAGACAAATCGTTTTTTGGCGTGTTTTTTGTTTTATGTTCTCTCTCATTTATTTGTTTCCTCTCGCTCAGACGTCTATTGTTCTCCATTGTAAGTTTATTCAGCCTATGTCCTTATGAGAGTATACCGATAAAATAATATTCAGATATTTATTGAATCTTTAAGTGCATGTTTATGCACGGCAAAAATAACTTGTAAAATGGTCCAAAAACAACATTAATGGTTGGTTGATGGCCAGACGCAGTAACCAGCTATTCTGAAGCTCAATGTGAAAAGTTTTCAATTCGAATCGAAACCAGTGTTACGACAAACGCTCTCTGTTCAAAAGCTCAAAGAGCGTAAAACGTTTGTTACGTGACATTTTAGCTTCAAACCGTACTAACGAGCCATCGCACTCACCACGAGCTCGATACCGCGACAAAGCTATAGGCGACCACAACGTAGAAAAACAACTCAAGCTGGCTTTACTGCTCTATTGTCACAACGATGAAATTAAAGTCTAAGTATGTGGAATTCACGCCTTAATAGGGGTTCAGTCACATCAGTTACATGGTATGCGGCCCCTATAAAATGTCTCGGAAAATTCCTGTTTCTGACACGAACGTCCAAACTATAACGAGGAATTCCAACGTTTATAGTTTCAGAACCAACCGTCCACATCACACTTAACATTATCTACCATTGGGACTAGTAGTAGTAGTCCTTTTCTGTAATGACTAATTTTCCTGAGTGCCGTTCGAAATTAAATTTTGTTTTTCGCCAAATGGCTTCTAACGGAGCTATTAATTTCCTTTGGGATTCGAGTTTGTTTTTTACTTGTCTCTCTAAAGAAAAGATGAAAGGCTTGTTCAGAACGCATTTGCAGATTGCTATAAATAAAAAATGGGTCATAAAATAATAGGTAACGAGCACTTGCAGCAATTCTGGCTGTTACCCAACGCAGCACGATTTATAATAATAGCCATTTAGCGCTAGAATATTACATTAGATCCCTAATAACGAGTCACAAACATGAGTAGCCTTGCACTTTGACGGCCGAAAATCACGCAAATGATAACTAACAATGTTCATAAATCTGATTAGATTTGCGGATCTGTTACAGTTATAGCTATCCTCTGCCACCTAATTTCAATACGCGGTGAAATAGTTTGAAGATTTCGAAAAATATGCTCTAGACCTTACCAAATTGGAAAATCATAAGGAGTACTAGGAGACATGTACTTGCATGAAATTGTAGGGTGTTGAAAAGTTGACTCTGTCTAAGTAAGTTATTACATCCGGCGCCGAAGCACTCAGCTTGTTATTGTAAGAAAGTGCTTACTTCATCCGGCACAAGATGTCAGCAGTGCCATTGTTACTTTTAACTTGGTACGCGACTTGTTAGTCCATGCTTAGCTACGAATAAAGGAGACTAGAATGAAGTTGACGAGTGCAGTTTAACAACTTAACTGAATCCGTCTGTTTGTATTTAAACGGGTACCGAATGTTTTAGGAATGTAGTCCTATCATGCCTTTTTGCAGGATTAGCTTACACTTTTTGAGTTTACAGCAGTGTAGACTCAAAAATAGATTAGCTTACCCTTTTTGAGTTCCATTATTGGATCAAAATCTGATGATGATTATATTCATATACTATTCATATACTTTATTGTACAAAATAATTCATTTTACAATGGAATATACATAAATTTTACAATGGAATAATACATTTTACAATGGAAAGTGGACAATACATGACAAAGGCGAGCTTGTCTCTATTAAGAGACTTCTTCCAGCAAACCTAGGATGGACAGGAAATAATTCATTCATTCTATCATCTAATAGATACTGGATTTTGTGGAAGCGTTTTTACTTCAAATAAGTTTATTTGGAAGCTTCAAATTACGTTCGTAGATTAACTACATTGGTATAAATTTAGTCTAACAATGAAAGGATTTGAATGTATTTACTAAAAGTTAAAGGAATTTCATTAAATAGCTTCGATTTCGAATGCAAAAATTGTATGACACTCCAGCCCGCGGACAATTAATCAATTAAATTGTGACATTTATTAAGATAAACGGTTTGTTAAATAATTGTCACTTAACAAATTATTATTTAATACGATTCAAACAAATGAAATGTCTAGCCTGAGCTAAGTTTTTGAATGATAATTGATATTGCATCGAATTTCGTAGCAGTTTCGTAGCGTATTGTGATTCGTAACGCCCGTCGTAGCACGTGCGCCTCCACATAGGCGCGAGGCCTTGGCCCTTTAATTTAAGCAAGGAATATTTGCATGTAACTATGCAACGACATACAAGGTGTAAATTAATTAACGCAAAATGAGAAACTACTTTGTTAGGGACATCACTCTGAGCAACTTTCATTATGAAACCGATTTGATCAGAGCAATTTTACACACACTTAACTTAACACTTCTCCATACAAATCATCTGACCAACTCAGGCCAAAATCTACTGGGAAGTGAAAAAAAAGTTGCTCTGATCAAATCGGTTTCATAATGAAAGTTGCTCAGAATGATGTCCCTAACAAAGTAGTTTCTCATTTATTCATTTACACGTTGTATATATATTGATTTTTCAAAAACGGCGCTTTAGTTGTCGATTAGCAATATAGGGATTTTTGGGAATTTTCACTTTGTGTTAATGAAAATAAAGCAGAAATTACAATGACATACCAAATATTTCATGCTCATTCCCGCCCGGCACATCACGGAGAAGCCTAAAGGCTTAATTATAATGCGTTTCATCAAATAGTTCCTTTGTCGAAGTCTTTATTGTCAAAGGTTAAGAACGAAAATGCCTTGATCCAAAGGAACTTTTCGATGAAACGCAGTTTACACTACATTAATGTCAAGGTCGAATTGATGTCAAAATCTTGCTTGCAAGCGCATGTTTTTTTAGCACAGATATTGAATCCTTCAGTCAGTCAGCCTACATGTAGGTATACAGTACACAATCATTTATGTTATTTAGAGTAGGCAAAATAGGCGGATCTACAGGAATCTGAAGAAATTAACGCCGAAAAAACTGTCACAAAAGATTAGTTACGATTAGTCATCTGGCCTTCAACGCGCCAACGAATGAACCTGTCGTACCTACATACAAGACGAAAAAATACAAAATAAACATGGCATAACAAATCGCAACACTTTTCGTGTCTCACAACTTAAACATCCTCAGAGAGATGGTATCCCAGATAATGTTGCCATCCGTCTTCGCATAATGCGATATTATATTGTCCTTTTCGTAAAAAGTGAGCCTCCTCGTACGTTACTTAGCGTGACGTGTGACGTCACGGGTTACTTCTGACATCACATTGTGTTATGTCATGGCCGGTACGGTCAATAGTAAAAAGATAAATATTTCCCATGACAGATGTCAGTCTTAGCCTGTTAGTGAGGGGATATGGTTATAAGCATCGATTAGTCTAAATAAGATAAGCCTTTAAACATTTGTGAATCGGAAGCTGTCTAATAATAAATTTTTGATTATTCAGTTACATACTATTTGTTACGGCCCGAGATGGAACCTACGGCGTGTAGCAGCTGTAGCTACGTATACGTATAGGTAGTCGTATACGTCTACGCGCGGCGCTACCCTATCATGCGTGGGGTATATGTACCTACCTATAGATAACGCGCGCGCGCATTTCCCTGTAGAGATTAGCCCCCCTTCGTGTTAGTGTTTGCGAGCTTTACTTACCTGTTTCTAACCGTGTCCTTGTATAGTGTACCTAACTAACTAGTGTTTATTTCATACTTACTTTTACCTCAGAAAATCATACCATATAAACAAACATAACCATATTACCGTACCTTTCAAAAACATACCTTTTTATTTACCAAATACCAATAGAATAAAACCAATACCTCAGACATTCGGTCGACCAAGAAACAATGGAAGACAATTGCCTTCAAAAAAGCAGTTAGAAACAAGGATAGCAGCTGTCTGTCTTGAAAAAGACATTTTCAGGAGGCAGGGAGGCAGGCAGAATTAGTTCACTGAAAGCAGCAAGCAGCGGGGGCGGCAGACACATTCACTTTCATCACTATTTTTCCGCGATCCCGAAGTAAAGAGACGTCGTTCTTGCGCAGCGCACTTTACTGAATGAAGCCGACATTTTGAATTGGATATATTTATAGAATTTTGTAGGCGTCACATTCAATACCATATAAGGTAATGGCTGGTGCGAAGCACGTCGATCAAGGGCACGCCAGTTCAAGGAGAGCTCTGATTGGTCGGCCACACGCATCTGTAGTTTTGAATTAGAGCTAGGATAGTTTCGATTTTCACGTCGTCAAATTCGTTAATAAGGGGCTAGCTACTTTGTATGAACATTAAAATTAAATTGTTTATTTTCCAGACAAGAGTCCAATCAATATAAAAATGTCAAAAGTTAAAAATTATTACAATATTAAAACAATAAGAATTAAAAACAAATAAATAATAAGATTCAAATTAATTAATTACATTTTAAGATTGAAATAAATAAATAAATTGTTTATAATAATTATAAGTAATTAGTTCTAATCACACGGCACACGCGTAGCACACAGTTTCACACCCCACTGCACTGCACATTATCTGGTGGTCAACCCGGTGCCGGTGGTGCGTGATAGTCCCGCCATGTCTGGTGAAGTGGGCTGCCCGTCCACTGACGAGCGGCGCTCAGGATGGAGTTACTCGATCCGTCGATGCGAGCACGCGCCCCAGCCGAGCGCAGGCGCAGCAGCGCCGCCCAGCCTGGCGCGCGGCCCGCCGCGAACATCTCGCTGGCGCTGCACCAGGGCGGCAGGCGATGCAGCGCGCGCCACGCGTTGTTATACGCGACGCGCATGCGCCGCATCGCCTCCACCGTGTGCGAGCACCACAACTCCACTGTATAGACGCTCGTGCAGTAGGATAGGAACAGCTGCCTCTTCACCCTGTCGCTGCAGCGCTGGAAGCGCCTGGCGAGCATGTTGGCGCGCACGGTTATGGCGCGGCGCTGGCGCTCGATGTCAGCTTTGTCTTTATTAAGCGTGGAACAACTTTGAGTACTGGCTAGAGGAGAAATCGTTTTATCTTAGTAGTATATTTTCTAGCCAGTTATATTTGTATATTTTAGAGAATTCACGTTTTAGTTGAGAAATATTCACCAAAGTAGGTTTTGGCTAATAGTAGCGATTAACTTAGGAAGTCTAGATTAGGTTTAAAGTAGAGATGAGAGACCTAGACTTCATTTCGAGCTTGACCCCAGACCAGTTTTTAGCGTTATCACAGTTTTTATAGCGATTTTGTATGACAACTTTATTTGCGTTTTCAGGCCTTTCACAGTAACTTTTCTTTCAGTATTATAGTAGATAACGGTTGGCATTATGTGTGGCTTTGTGTACCAACAGGAGGCATCGACCTGTCTCATGCGCAAGTGCGTGGAAAATGCGGAAAACCTTTTAGAATTTTATTTTATATTCCACCGCACCCCACTTCACATTTTCCTCACCCCCGGAGTCTTAGCCAATAGGAAACGTGCGCGACGTAGAGTTTGTTTTATTTTGTATATTTTCAGGAATAGAGCCGTAGTTATAAGATGTACATAATAAAGTGTTAGTATTTTAGTTAGAGTAGTTTGTAAGCTTTCATTTGAATATATTTGTGTTAGTCCGTAAGTTTTAGTTTAAGTTTGTTTATTGTTTTATAAGTTTACTCCAAAAAGTAAAGGAGATTTCGTGCATAGTTTTTAGTGATTGTAAACAAGATAGCCCAGTTAGAGTTTCATTTATTTCTTCTACTTACAGATAAATGTATTCCCCAGATTTTATGTAAAACCCAATATTCTAGAACCTTTTATAACTTTGTAAATTTACCATTTTAGTTGCCTTTTGTCAGATAATTTTGTCGTTTAGTTCCTCATTAAACCGCAATGGGTCGCCGATGCTCTCCGAATAGCAATGCCAAAATTTTAGCACCTCCAATAGTTAGACGAATAAAAGTTCGCAATCCAGAATAAAGTAATACCTACAGTTCAGAAGCTTCACTCAAGAGAGAAACAGTCAGCAAGTCCCTATACTTAGTTAGAGAGAAACAGTTTTTAGTTAGTTAGAGAAACATATAGTTTAGATAGTTAGTTAGCAGGGCTGCTGTCGAGGAAGTTTCCGGACTGAAGAGGGACTGGAATTTTGGCAGGGCATACTGGGGACGCCGGTGGGCTCGGAATTTACAACTCTTGAGTCGCCGTCTTTTTATTGTAACGACCCCTACCCCTAGCCTAGCCTTCTCGTCGAGGACACAGAGAGCTATCGTAGATTGTTCGCCAACCCGCCAGGCCATCACGAGCGTCGACGGCCCCGAGCAACACCGAGGAGCCCTGGCGGGCGCGAACACTATTATTACTATCGGCCGTTTTCAATAACCTATTGAAAACGGCCGATAGTAATAATAGTATGACATTTAACATAAGTTCCATAGCGCAACTGTCAAATCCAACCCTAGTAAAGAGAAAATCATGGATACGGACGTATATCACTTATGGCCTGTTACAAAAACACACAAAGACAACAAAGACAAGACGTTGTTGGTGTTGATAATAATTTTGATGCTGCTGCGATCCAAAACCATGTTTATTGATATTATCTGAGAAAAGAATATCCTACGCAGCGATGACGATGGCAAATCTTTTATAAGTTGGTAACATCCCCACCCCAGTGTATAAAAAGTGGATTTTATGAAGTCTTAGGTTATCTGTCGTGTGGCTTTTAAGCTGGAATAGAGAGTAGAAATACCAGTAATGCGAAGCATTAAGGTAAATAACATCAACCTTAACAATAACAATAATAAAAAAACTTTAACAGGAATTTGTAGCAAACAACAGAGCTCAAATCTCTTTTATTTTTCGGTCATACTGAAAAGCATTTTTTTCCACCACTGAAAGTTGCGGCCTTCGATGAGCACTAAAGTCGACCCAGTTGCAGCAACTCATAAAAAGTTTCATTTTTAAACCAAAAAGTAGAGTCGCGAACAAATGCCGTAGATTTCCATCTCGCTCTGTCGCGATCGCGGTCAACCCTAAAATGGACTTTAAGACAACACCGAGAAAACAAAGGGACGGTGGAGAATAGACGAGGAATAGACCGAATGTCAGATACCTTTTTTACCAACCTGCAAATATTTCCATGTCACCGCAGCTACACCAAATCCGTCCCTTCTCAAACACAATACGACTCAGAATAGAATACCTTGCCTTTCACCACTCTGTCCACCACTGTCGTCACAAAGGAACAATGGACGACCCGGATATTTTCAGAACGTTTCGGTAGAAAAATACAGTACAATAAGGGTCGTATTCCTCGAATGATTGAGAGGTGCTTTTGCTCGTAAGGAAGTTAAATTCCTCGATTTTGGCCAATAAGGGTTTTGTTTCCAGATATAAGAGCTCTTAGAACGTGTCGACATCATCTGCCGTCTCGGCTGCAGATGCATCGAAGTCTACTGTCAACACGTTTTGAGCTCGCTGTCGACAGCTGCTGCTACGGTTTGAGCTTGCTGTTGACTGCTGCCGACGCGCATTGCTGCTCATGTAAAAAAACTCTAAGCCGAAATCGGTTAGATCTGAGCGGGATTCGTATCAGAATACCATTGATTCCTACGAATATTTATTTAAGATATCTCCCGAAAGGCGATACCCATAAGACCAAAAAACCCACTGAAAGACGTAGAGCTGAAGCGTGTGCCCCGTGTAGAAATAGATATTTCTACTAATTTATACTGAACTGTTTTGATAGCACTCAATAAAAGGATGGCAACAAAGCAAAAAATACTCAATGTTAACGCAACACAATACGACCGAGCGAAAGAGATATGAGGTACTAAGATTTTACACTCCTCCATTGGCTGCCAATCTCTCTAATATTATTATGCTAATGCAGCCAATTTCAATAAAAGCCTTCCCGTCGCCAAAAGACATTTTCCAAGAGACGTTTTCTTTTAGCCAGTATAAATCTACAAGACATGTGCCTCGTTACATCGACACGGGTTTCGATTTGTAGCTCATATCTTTTCACGCAAAATTCACTCTTCATTTCAAAAGAAGGGAATCGGATAGCCATGTATGAATTTATTATGTTGGAGTACCTTTTCTATTAAATTTTGTATGCATATTGGGACGACACCTGGGGCGACCTACTGTTACTTCACGATCGAGCGGAAAAAGAAAAAAAAGGAAAGCATTGATCTAGTTCAAGTTAATAATAATGTATAATATACTAAGTAATATAAAAGATTTAAAAGATTTAAAAGATTTATTTACCAAAGCAGGTCACACTTACAGTATTAAAAACCAAAACCAAATATGTCAGGTTATTGTAAAATAACTAAACTATTTCACCGCATATAGTTATATCAACGACAAAAACATAATGTTCCAAAACTAGTAGTAGTATAAACACAAAAAAGATGTCTGGACTAGCAAAACGGTTAAACTAAACATATACACAAAAAAAGCATTTACATACAGGCACATAAATGGCTTCTGGCCCCAGGATGCCCTGTCTCGTGGGAACCCGGGTGTTTTTTTTAAACACAGATTAATTATTTATATAATATACGTATATTGCACCTAAATAAAAGTAAACTGCTAACTTCTGCTAAATGCAGCACATTGTAGAGACAGGTGCATATTAGAGTCTGTCAGCCTTACCAAGCTCCGTAAAGAGCATACTGCTGCATTTTTGCAATATAAATTTAAAATAATAAAATAAGAGCAAACACGAAATCGTTGAACATCTGATTCTGAAAGCCGAGGCATTATGGATGGAGAATGATTGGAGAGTTTCTGCGGCTATAGTGCAATGAGTTGCACTGCTTACCGCGTATGTGGCTAAATGCACCATGCGTTGTTGTGTTGGAGATTTACGAACGACTTGTACAACACTTTTTGACATTCACTTAAATACAGTTCAAGTAAAACACGGTCAAGGTACGCGGCCAAACATACTATGGTTGGCAGGGGGACAATGCACGCTTTTGGCCAATGATTATATACTCTATTTTGCATGACAGGCGACCAGCCCATCGCCGCAGCTACGGAGTATTTATTTCCCAATAGGTTTCTAATACACAACCACATCAACCAATGGCCACCCTATGAAATGAATGTTCAATGCGAACGGTTGTTACAAAGACAGATATTTTAGTAAGCGCGTGCTACCGCATAAAAAGCTTTTACTGCATTGCTCTGGTTTCAATATTTGCATTCCATTTCTGGTTACTATTTCCATTGTTCGACCCACTTGAACTAATATTTGGACCCTTGTTAGCGAGAGGAATTAAATCGGAATATTGTTCTGGTGCGAAATAAGTACCAGGTATGCAGGGAAACCGTTATTTCCACCTAAAGTACAAAAAAACGAAATTGAGAAACTAAAAAAAAAGGTTTTTTTGTACAAAAATTAATTAAAATGTATGTCCTATTTTGGTTCAAAGTCAGTTGGTCACCCTACACACATTACAAGAGCGCAACTGTCTTTTGACTTTGTCACAAATTGTTTATGGCCTATGATTTTGACAGTTCTTACTCCTCTGATTAGTTTATTTGAAAAAGCTTTTAACATGAATTGTAAGGTGACCAAACATTCAGAATTTATAAGGATAAATAAATTTATTAAATTACTAACGCATCGTTGTGATTATTTAAATACCAGCGTAATAACTGAAACCGCAATCATTTACCGAGTTAGAAACAATAATGTTAGAGTCATGACCCAAAAGTCATCCTGTATAGGTCGAGTCGGTTTCTTTTTAAGATTTTAAATTAAAAAAAATAATAATTTAAGGCAATACAAAAGAGTCCCAACGGTCTAGTGGTGAAATTGCCACGAACGTATACATTCTCCGTAGAAATGCAATTCTTGGCAAGTTCCTTAATATTCTCATAGCTTTTAGTGTTCCGCGGAACGATTTCAACTGAGTAACTTCGATCTCTATCTATCTCCCATATAAGATTTAATTATCTATCACTTAATTATCCCAGATAACCGTCGTCGTGAAAAAGTTACATACCTACTTCTCCCAGTGTCTGAAAGTGTGGTCAAATGTAACTGGTGATTAATGGCAGATTAATTTAAAAAGCTGCCAATTGCAAGTAGGACTCGTGTGGGGAGGGTTTCGTACAACAATACTATTATTGTTGTTGGTGTTCGACCTATCACTAACACCAACAAAATACCCTAAGATTAAGTTTTTCATACAAACTTTGCACCCCAGATTTAGGAAGTTAGGGAGTTAAAGTTGTGGATTTCGGAGTTTTTATGGGATATGGGTGCAAACATGTGCTTGCATACCAAATTTCAGATTTGTAGGACTTCGGTAAGAACCCTAGAGTTTTTGATGACATGCGAATCACAACTTTTTCCGTATCTTTAATCGTATGCAACGCCGCGCACCATCCGCGCCGCGCCGCCGCACGAATCGCATTTCAGTAAAATGTAGGTATACTGATTCCACCAGCGCTTGCGGATGACGTCCGTCTGTCCGTCGTCGGTCCGTCTGTCACCAGGCTCTATCTCATGAACCGTGATGGCTAGACAGTTGAAATTTTCACAGATGATGTATTACTGTTGCCGCTATAACAACAAATACAAAAAAAAAAACAGAGTATATATTAAATATTTAGGGGGGTTCCCATACAACAATAGATGTGCCGAGCCGGCAACATTGTAATAACCGGCCAAGTGCGAGTTGGACTCGTGCACGAAGGGTTCCGTACCATTATCTATAAAACGCCGCAAAAAATATATGTATGGGAGCCCCCCTAAATATTAATTTAATTTTAATTTCATTATTTATTTTTGAAGTAAATAATATACTCCATATATTGTGAACATTATAAGCGTCTATATGCTACCATTATTATCAATATCGAGAAAAAATGAGCAAAAAAATCACGTTTGTTGTATGGGAGCCCCCCTTAATATTAAATTTCTTTTGATTTTAGTATTTGTTGTTATAGCGGCAACAGAAATACATCATCTGTGAAAATTTCAACTGTCTAGCTACCACGGTTCATGAGATACAGCCTGGTGACAGACAGACGGACGGACGGACGGACGGAATGCGAAGTCTCAGTAATAGGGTCCCGTTTGGCACCCTTCGGGTACGGAACCCTAAAAATGGCAATATTGCCGGCCCGGCACATCTATACATACAACAGACATGATTTTTTTGCCTTTTTAATAGATCCTTCGTGCGCGAGTCCGACTCGCACTTGGCCGGTTTTTTTATAATACGGCAGAACTCATTACGCGGTATTAGACTCGCACTTGAACGTGTATATATTATGCCCACGCTCTTTATGGATTGCTACTCGAACAGTTGAGGTATTTGATTGAAGCCTGCTCACACACACAGAGACGTACTTTGTACATAGTTTTCGAGCTGTATCACAGACACAGAACAACGACGACGGCCATAGCCTCTCTGAATTGAGGCCTGATGCGTTTCATCAAATAGTTCCTTTGTCAAAGTCTTTATTGTCAAAAGGTTAAACGTACGAAAATGCCTTGATCCATAGGAACTCGGTGAAACGTAGTTACCGTAGTCTAAACTCTTTATTAATCTGTGTCGTAGTGAAGAGCATAGAGTAACTTACATATAGACATCAGACATCCTCAGATATAGGTGAAGAGGTGCGGGAGGGGTCTGTTTCGTGACGTCGGCGGGGCGGGGCGGGGCGGCGCGGCGGGGCGCGGCAGTTTATCAAAAATGGAGACGGGCCCATGTGACCGTAGCCTTTGGTCACATTAGTTACGCCTAAGCGAAGTTCTTAATGAGCTCCCGGAGGGTTAACCTCCATTACACAGTCGCGGTCACGGCAGAACTCGTTAATGTTTCACCCTCTTTCATATCAACAGAGAATATCTGATATTAAGCATTTTAAGATCCGAGCCTCAAGTGCCGAATTTCCGGTGGGTGTTAAACTCCCGATCCAAAACGAGTCCAACTCTGAGTTTAACCTGTTGCACAATGAGATTCTTTACAGGACGGTTTCCTTCAAAATCCGACAGAGGACTCTGAAATTGAAAATATTTTTTGCTGTAAATAGAATATCATAGCCTCTAGTGTGTGAGAGAGAGAGAGAGATAATAAACTGTGGTGATGTGTGATGTGGTGATCGTGTGATGAAGCTGTCTTGTTGATCTGCTCTATGGTTCTTGTTTGTTTATTGTTCTGAGGTTGGTTTGTTCCATACTGCCAAAATTATCCGCGCGACATCAAACTGAAGAAAACCTTACTTGGCTTCGGATCTTCGGACACCGATAACGGCTCTACCTGATGGCGACCTACGCTACGCTGTTTTCGTTATTCGACTTGAAATAAGTGGGCTTCAACAGTCTTGGACGGATTTCAACTAGCCGGCCCGGCATCGGCACGGCAACGGCACCGGCACCGACGCCGTTGTCGGGGAAGCAAAAATGTATAAAAATGTATGGCTCGTTTGTTTACTTACCGGCGCCCGGCGACAACGGCCCAGCTTCATACATTTTTCTTGCCGGTACTGGCGCTCTGGTGACAATTGCCAGTGCTGGGCCGGCTAGTCGAACAGCGCTCATTAGCGATCGCTAATTTTGTAGTCGAATAATAAATATTAGTTGCCGTCGGATCATTCGACTTACACAATCATTCACTATCGCGCATCGTTACTTTCGATCACCACATATTGTTATCTGTGAGTGTGATATTCTATGTACTGCAAAAAACTTTACACTTTCAGAGTCCTCTGTCGTATTTTAAAGGAAACCATCCTGTCAAGAATCTCATTAATGTTAGATATTTTATACGTCGAAATGGAGATTTATCTAAACAGGTGGTTAACCACAATCAAGAATTCAACCCTCATGGCTAAGCGTTAATTTTTATTAGCTGCTTAACCGGCGTATAATGGAAATCACCGAGTATAATTGAAACAAAAAGTAAACTTTAGAAAAAACCGACTTCCACAAACCCTATTTGATAAGATTGAGTTTAATACTAACTGTAACCCCTTATCCCCCCCTCCCTTGGGGAATTAATTTTGTCAAATGCTATATCAGTGCTACCCCACGCGACTAAGGAACCCCTGTACAAAGTTTCATGGCTCTAGGTCCACCGGTTTAGGCTATGCGTTGCCTGCCCGTCAGCCACGCATTGTATTTGTACCTAGTATTGAGCAGATCTGGTGGCCATATGTGGTCTTCATCAGCAGTTCCGCATCACAATATTATGCTTACCATGTGCATTTGCACGAGTTATTATGAAAAACACAAAAATCACTATAGGTCTGCCTATAATATTTGAAGAGTTCTCTCGATTTCTCCAGGATCCCATCATCAGATCCTGACCTGGTGTCAATGGGACCACCCTTGAGGTATTACCTATACGCCGAAAAAAGATTTGTTCAAATCGGTTCATAATTGGCGGAGCAATCGCGTAACAAACATAGAAAAAAAAAAAAAACATACGGGTCGAATTGAGAACCTCCTCCTTTTTTTGAAGTCGGTTGAAAAGGAGCGACTCTCTCGGTTCAGTGCGAACTTATGCTAAAGTATAAATGTCTGTTTAATTACGAAATGTTGGACGAGTTTGATTAATTGTCAAAATAATATTTAATTCTTTGAAACGTTCCTCTCCAGAGAGCTTAGTCTTTATTTATCGTCTTCAGTGGGAAAGGGGTGGCTTACTTATTTCGGTGGACAGCTCAATACGCGTTCTTACTACACATCACAAGTTCGTAAAGGCTTGTACCACAAAACTAATAGAGAAGAATCTCCTTAAGAACCTCCCACTGAAAATACGTAATCTAATTACTAGCAGTATCAAAAATCTCTGACAACAAACGCAAAGCGTTAATTTATTCATGTAAATAAATAAATAAAGTTATTTGAGTTTAATAAGTCCGCTCTGGTTAAATATCATTAGGTTCAGTGGCTCTGTTAAATACGCAATTGGGTATTTAAAGGAAAAAGTGTTACGATTTTAATTGTATCTTTTGGGATATTTTACATCAAACAGATGTTTGTCCTATAAAGCATGGAAATAAAGCTTAATATTACTTTAACTTATAAATAAAATCCATTGCATGTTTTTTATTATATAAACAGAGTATGTTGTGTTAGTCAAAACAAGAGTATCTATGCATGGCTACCCGATAGCTAATAAATAACTGACAGCAATCTCTGTACGGTCTCCACGATACAGGTTAGACCTAGTGTGGAGGGAGACCACAAGTAATCTAAGTACCTCAATCTAGTATATACTGTATTGTACGTGAACTTTGTATAATCTGCTACTGGCAAATAAAGACTTTTGTATTTTGTATTTGTATGGATGTTATAATTACAAAGATACTTTATGGATTTATTATGTATAAGCCATTTAATCTTCCCCGCTCCTAGCTTTGATGCGCTGAGCCCTTTAAACGTTGTTTATTAGTCTTTTAAATTGCTAGCCTCATAATTACATGATGATGAACTCTCTGCTCCACCACTTGAGGTGTAAACCGCCACTGTATTAAAGTAATTAGAAAAGTTAACCCTACTCGCGTTCCCACCTCGTAAGACAGCCGTCTATTACCTTGCCTACCCAACAACTTTGTATATGAACCGGCAAACGATCGTTGATCCCGGCTTGCAGTGAAGACATCGCACCGGACCACATTCGCAAACTTTCCGGGTTACAACGACGGAAATGACGACTCAATTTTGAAACTGCATAAAAGTTACGCACGGTGTGTTTTAAAGTGTATTTTAAGGGGTTACGCGTAAGGCTTTGTTTCCAGTGCCAGGTATATAGTGGAGACGGGGAAGAAAAGTAAAGCAATTCATCAAATTGTAGTCACAATCACGGTCGGGTGACGAGGCTGGAGGCTCGTGTTTGAGCACACGCTTATTCTGTCAGCATTCCGGCGAGATTCCGCTGACTCTGGAAAATTTATGGAGCGAGGGCGCAGGCTGCACTCGGCGCGGCTAATATGACGCGAATGATGTTTGCAGTGCCGGGTCTTATGAACTTTCGTGTGCTTTTTGGGCATAATTCGCCATTTGCTGATACTAATGGTTCATAGTGATTCATAGACTTTATTTTTAGTTGAATTGTCCGGTTCCGACTTTCATTACCTCCATATTTCAGACAATAAAAGGCAAATCTAATGTAACAGCTTTTGTTATTTAGCAAATTCAAACAAATGAAACGTCAAATTACTCCAATTATTTTATTAACATTTAAGTTTTATCACAGAAAAGTTGTATAAAGGCTGTTCCTAAACTTACAATTTTCAGAATGATTTGGTTCTAATCAATTTATATGTCGTTATAAATCCTTTTTTAACCGACTTCCCAAAGGAGGAGGTTTACAATTCGTCCGGATGTTTTTTTTTAATATATATATGTTTTATTTAACAAATGGATATAAGTCTTAATAACATACATTTACATCACATAAACCACGGAGGTCTGTGTGTGATGCTGGCATTCTTGCGAACAAGATACAGTAATTAAGTATTATAAATATACGTGGGTACAAGGACATGGACATTACGCAAAGTATCGTACGTACAACAGTCAGAGACAAGTAGAAAAAAGTCTTGACTTTGTTTTTGTTACAGCTGAGAGAGTCTGTGCTAACCATCATGTTTCAATAGAAATTTGAAACGCTCGCTGCAAGCTGGGATGTATCAAAACAGTCAGCGCAGACTATCAGCCGTAATAAGAACAAAGCCTTTTAGAATATGCAACTACCTACGCTTTGTCAGCAATTGTTTTTTCTTGTAACGGGAGTTGATGGGACTGGAAAACGTTAGCTATTCCACATTTGAAAATCGGCGAACTACTCTGACAAACAAAATAGTTTCTACAAGAACTTCGAGGAAGGGGCGTAGATGCACCTAACATGAGGTTATTTTACTAAGAAACTGCTAAGCATGCACTTCACATTACGGTGCCAATGTACGTTTATCCCCTCCGCCGATCCGCGAAGCATTATACCGAAACCAGACGCTTTATTAAAACGCGCTCGCGCCACTTACAGACACATTCCAATCCTTTTACCCGATGTCGGTAATGCGATTTAAGTAAATCAGCCAATTTCAATAAGTGCCGGCTTCTGCGAACGGAACAAATGTACATTTATTCTGGGAGCCCATAAATCCACGGGACGGAGGCAGACGGATCCCGATTGATATCGTAAATATTCCTCACCCCGTCTCCTGTTGGGGAATTACCAGCTCGTCTATAAGACGACGATTCATAGCCTGCTAGAGCAGTGTCCGGTTGTGAAGACGCGCCCGCCTACTGAAGGGCGGGAATTGCGAGTTGGGAAGGACAGCGAAAGGGCGGACGCCTCTTTGTACAGGGCCATGTCTCTACATCCCAATCTGTTCCAGGGGCTCTCTCCTCTCGTCCCATTACGATGCATCTGAGAGTTGAATGCACGTCTATGCTAACATATCAATTAGATTATATCAGTAAAGAACAGACCACAGACAATTTCATATGAAATTCCCGAGATTGATAACTTAATTAACAACGTGTTCGCCAAAATATTACAAAGCTCAGATTCGGTAACGTAGCTATAACCAGCTGCTAGGAGAGTTTTGTTCTTTACTGAAATAAACCTTACATACTAACTTTTAAGTAGAAAGGCCATTGTTTGCCCTTTTCTTCGCCCGAACTCTGAAGTTATGAGTAATATTGAATTATGAAGGCAACTTGCAAATAAAGTTGTTCAAAAAGAATAAATTCTTTACTGAAATGTTGAATTTATTGCTTCTGAAGATTACTCGTTGTTTAGGTAAGTATTAGAGTTTGGAATTATTTAGAAGGTCCATTACAATATTGCGTCTCGTATTTAACAAGTTCGTTAAATAAATAATAATGGATCCAATATTAATTGATTCTTCGTCGAATAGTAAATGAATTTTATAGAATAGGAGTCTATTTGAATTTCAACTTCAATCAGAGATAGTTACCCATTTCCAGCTTTATGCAAATCGAAATGGGAATATTCAGATAATATTTTATTTCATACCAAATGATATTCTGATGATAATATCTAATTCCTTTGTATTTATTACATGTGTATGGTCTCTGGAAATCGAATCGAAAACGAAAGCCTTTTTGATATTAGTTTCGCAGTAAGGCGAAAATACTTTTGGCCTCAAAGTATGCATTTACCCCTTTATAATATATATTGCATTAATAATTTCATAATTTCTTTATTGCACACAAAAAAGTTAACAAAACACGGTATAATATAAAGTGTACAATGGCGAGCTTATCTCTAAAAAAGAGATCTCTTCCAGCAAACCAAGTTTTGATTAACATTTTGCATTTACCCATTTATTAATAAAAAGTTATACTCCGGCCCCTTAATAATAAAAAGAAAACTTAAGTATAATCCGGAAGAAACTACTGCGGGACAGAGCTACTCACAGACAGCTGTCTAGCACCATATATAGTAAGGGATTCCATTCCATAACTTGGGTGTGGTCCAGCTTCTATACACGGTCCTAGCGAGAACCAAACTTGAATCTAGCTACTACACTTACCTTTATCCATCCTCTTTTATACTAGGTGTTACGGACAGCGAGCTCCTACCGGCGCAACGAACGCCGGCCGACTGACTGGCTGGAGGTGCGAGCGAGACGGCGCAGCGCGCCGACAAGGACCGCATGAACAGAGAGGCGATCCCTGCGACGAACACGGAGAGAACAATGGACCGACGCTAGCTCCGAGTATAAATATAAGCTAGTTTGTAAGCAAAATTGTAGTGTTATTGCGACCACAGTCCAATAAAGATCTATCAAGGAGTGTAAACTTTCGTTTCACTTTTACCACTACCAACATTTTGGTCCTCCGAGCCGGATCGTTGAGTTTAACTCCGATCAGTGCCGTTGGGTGGAAAGGATCGTTGAGTCTGACTCCGATTATTCGTACCTAGAACGTTGAGTGACAACTCCGTTCGAAAGTACCAGTACTGAGAGCGTCGAGTGTCACTCCGTTCGAAGTATAGAACCGTGCCAGATCGGTACGAGATGGTGACGAAGGCAGACGCAGACGCCGCCGCTGCGGCCGCCGCCGCGGCCGCTGACCAGGCTGCCCGAGCCGAGATGCTGGCCCGCGTCGAGGCTGCTGAAGCCGCCGCCGCCGTCGTCGAGTCCACCCAAGCAGAGATGCGTGCACGCATGGAGGCCGCCGAAGCGGCCGCAGCCGAAGCTGCAGAAGCCCTTGCTGCCGCCAATGCCCGCGCCGAAGCCCGGGCCTACACCGAGGATGGAAGGAGCGTTGTACAGACCGTACACCACGTCATGCCGCCCCGGTCCCCGTCGGAGCAAGCGTCAATGGGTCAGGCAGGATCGGTGCTGCCAGCACACTGCCCGAGATTGGCTCCGCTGACCGAGGAGAACGTGCGACGAGCGAACTCCGTGCGATCTACATCGAGCGCCGTGACTCAGAGGCGCATACAGCTTCAGATCGAAGCCCAGACACGCATGAACGAGATGCGACGTCGAGCCCTAGAGCTCGAGAAGAGGCAGGTCGATCTCGACCTCGAGAACGCGCAAAAATTACTTGAGTTACAGATGCAGAGTGTAACTGTCGACGAACAGGCGAGCCACGTGTCCGGCTCTCATCATGAGCGGATGAGCGCCTGGCTGGGACCAGTTGCTGCCGCCGCCGGGACTGCGAGCTACCCCATCCCCGACACTCGGGCGACGAGCTACCCGACCGCCGCAACGACTACAGCTACGGGGACCGGAGCCGAGCTACGCCATACCCCGCCTGAACGACGGGGGGAGAGACCTCATGTCACCTTCAGACATGAGCAGCTGCAGCTGGACGCGCCACCGCGAGAGTATGGAGCGCGGCGCCGCTCCCGCTCTCCCACGCCGACGGCACGATTTCTCGCAGAGCAATTCGAGAGGATGGAGCAGAAGTTGGATCGACCTCACCGGTATAAACCTAACCTGAATTTACCTATTTTCTCAGGCGAGCCGGGCGATTGGGTATCGTTCAAATCCTTGATGGAGAGCACCACGAGAAAATACCACATCGACCCCGAGGAGAACGTGAACCGGCTCCGAATCGCGCTGCAAGGGAAAGCGAGAGCCAGCGTGATCAACCAGTTGGGGACTGCAAGGCGTCCAGATCGGATCATGCAGACACTGGAGGAGCTCTACGGCCGACCAGAGCTGCTCATCGACAATTCCCTGACGATGCTACATCAGATTCCGGCGCCCAGACGGGATGACACTAACTCTTTCAGTGTCTTTGCCTCACAGGTGGAGAACGTGGTCTTCGGGCTGGAAGACCTGCACGCCGAGAAGTGGCTGGAGAACCCTCTCCTGGTACGAGAGGTGGTGAACAAGCTGCCCGACTACATGAAGTGCAACTGGGCTACGTCCGCGAGGCAGACAGCGCACCTGGGAGAACCAGAGCTCGTTCGTCTGACACGCTTCCTGAAGGAAGCAGCGAGGGATATGGTAAAATATGTTCACCCATCAGGCCCGTCGATCGCGCCCGTGGCCCCCGCTCCAGTGAAGACGTACGCCGGTGCCAAGCCAGTCATCCCCCGTCTGCCGCGCGCCGCGCGCACCGCCCAGGTGCTGACCGCGGAAGAAGAGCGAAGACCTGCAGATCGCAGGACCTGTCTTTGCTGCGGTGGCAACGAGCACCCAATCAACAGATGCCGCAAGCTGTTGAACATGACCACCGATGCCCGCTGGGAGTGGGCCCGGTCAGAACGCCTGTGCTTCAAGTGCATGGAGTCCAGGCACCGCCGCAACGTATGCAGAGCCAAGGGATGCGGCACGAACGGCTGCCGCCGTCCACACCACCCGCTGCTGCACGAGGAGAGCAGCCGCCAGGCCCAGGAGACGCCGACCGTGAGCACCGAGCCCGCCACCGACCAGGAAGCTGAAGCGGTAATGTCGATTGCGAACACTAACGACCATACTGTGCTCTTAAAGGTCTGCAGAGTTGAAGTCACTGGGCCTGCGGGGAAGACGTCGACCTACGCGTTGCTGGACGAGGGATCGAGCGTCACCCTGATCAGCAAGGACCTCGCTGACGCTGTCGGTGCCACAGGAGACCTCACGCCACTGAACCTGCGTGGGGTGAACGGAGTGCAGCCACACACGGACAGTCGACGAGTAACTGTCCAGATCAGAGGGCACCAGGAGCGCGCACACCACGAGATAGCGGCCCGAACCGTCCGCAACCTCGACCTGCGGCAACAGAGCGTGTCACGGGATGTGCTGCGCTACCGCCACCTGCGACATCTGCAAGACCACGGCTTCAAGAACGCGAAGCCCCAGATATTGATCGGTGCCGACCACTGGCACCTGATTGTATCTCATCAGATGCGGACCGGCAAACGGAACGAGCCTGCCGCCTCCAAGACCGACCTAGGGTGGGTCGTCTACGGGACGGTGCCACGACTGCTGCGCCGCACTGACGAGGACGCCGTGCTGCACGTCCATGCGGCAGAACGCCGCTGCGACGACGAGAGCCTTCACGAGCTGGTGAAGCAGCACTACGAGGTGGACGCGCTGGGTGTGTCTCTCCGTGTAAAGACATCGCCGGAACATCAGCGCGCCATCGATATGTTCGAGAGGACGGCCCGTCGAGTCAACGGTCGCCTTGAGGTTGGGCTGCCATGGCGCACGGCGAAGATCCTGCTGCAAGACCTGTGGCGCATCAGCATGGGCTGGGACGAGACCCTGCCATCGGCGTACGCCGAACGCTTCGACCGCTGGCTGGGGGCACTGAACGAGATTGCCCAGCTGCGACTCCCACGCCGCTACAACGAAGAGGACACTGCAGAGCCAGAGCGACAGCTCCATGTCTTCGTGGACGCCAGCGAGCAAACATACGCCGCAGCGGCGTACTGGCGCCTTGAACACGCCGACGGCCGCATCACGATCGCTTTGGCCACCGCCAAAGCAAATGTGGCCCCACTGCGGCCCCAGACGATCCCGCGCCTTGAACTGCAGGCTGCGGTGATTGGCGTACGACTCGCAGACATGATCAAGCGAGAACACTACTGGCAGCCACGACGAGTCGTCTATTGGAGCGACTCCAGCACCGTGATCCAGTGGATTCGCACCGACGCCCGGCGCTACACCCCATACGTAGCGCACCGGCTCGGCGAGATAGCTGAGGCGACCGAGCCCAGCCAATGGAGATGGGTGCCGACCGAGCACAACGTGGCAGACGACGCGACGCGCCCGGAGAACACGCCACAAGGACCACACGACCGGTGGTTCATCGGCCCGGCCTTCCTCTACGAGCCTGAGGACGCCTGGCCCCGAGCATCGAACCACGAGCCAGAGGATGTCGAGGCAACGCACCACGCATCCAACACGGGGGGAGCGGATGTCCTGCCGGACATCAGCCGCTTCTCATCTTATGAGCGGCTAATTCGGGCCACTGCTACTATGTTGGCTTTTATCGACAGATGCAGGAAGAAGACCGAGCGCCTGGAGCTGCGCCACCTGGAACGAGCAGAGCAGCTATGGGTGGCCAAGGCGCAGCGGGACAGCTTCGGGGAGGAGATCGCACGGCTACAAGCGGGCCGACCACTGCCCGCCTCCAGCCGTCTTCACAAGCTGGACCCGATGATGAAGGATGACCTGCTACGCGTGTGCGGGCGAATCAACGCCGCACGCGTACCGACAGAGGCCAAGCAGCCTCTCATCATGGATGGCCGCCACCCGCTGACTCGGCTGATCGTGCTGAGGGAGCACGCCGCCGCCGGACACGCCGGCAACGAGCGCGTGCTGAACGACCTGCAGCAACGCTACTGGATACTGCGCGCACGCCCCACTGTGCGTGCGGTGTCCCGATCCTGCGCACTCTGCCGAGTGCGCCGAACGACGCCCCGAGTCCCGCCGCTGGGGAACCTGCCACCGGCCCGCCTGGACTCCAACCGCCGGCCCTTCACCAACTGCGGGGTCGACTACTTCGGCCCGATGCTGGTAGCAGTCGGGCGCCGGCGAGAGAAGAGATGGGGCGCGCTCTTCACGTGCCTGACGACGCGAGCTGTCCACATCGAGCTGGTGGGCAGCCTCGACGTCGACGCAGCAATCATGGCGCTGAGGAGGATGGCTGCGCGCCGCGGATGGCCGCGCCAGATCTGGAGCGACAACGGGACGAACTTCCGAGGCTCTGACAACGAGCTACGAGCCGCCTACAAGGAGTGGGCGCCAGCACTGCGGGACTACGCGCACCTGCAGCGCGTGGACTGGCGCTTCATCCCACCCGGGGCGCCGAACATGGGAGGCGCCTGGGAGCGACTGGTGCGGTCCATCAAGACCGCCCTCAAAGCCACCCTGAACGAGCAGGTGCCTAAGGAGGAGGTGCTGCTGACCTTGCTGCTGGAGGCTGAGCACGCCGTGAACGCGCGGCCGCTGACCCACGTGTCGGTGGACCCGGCAGACCCAGAGGCGCTGACGCCTAACCATTTCCTGATCGGAACATCGAGCGGCCTGCCCCAGACCGGCCCCTGCGACCCAGCTGATCGACGCAAGTGGAGAGCAGCCCAAGGACTGGCTGACCAATTCTGGAGAAGATGGACCAGGGAATATCTTCCTACCCTGGTGCCACGCAGAGGCGCAGCGGATCTGCAACGACCGCTGCGAGTGGGCGACCTCGTCGTCGTGGTAGACTCCGGGTTGCCGCGCAACACATGGCCGCGCGGCATCGTCGAGCGTATACACGTCGGCCCGGACAACGACGTGCGCAGCGCCGACATCCGAACGAGAGGCGGAGTCTTCACGCGACCTACAAGGAAACTCGCCGTCCTTCGCGTTGAAGAGGAGGCTACGACGAGTCTGCGCCGGGGGGAGGATGTTACGGACAGCGAGCTCCTACCGGCGCAACGAACGCCGGCCGACTGACTGGCTGGAGGTGCGAGCGAGACGGCGCAGCGCGCCGACAAGGACCGCATGAACAGAGAGGCGATCCCTGCGACGAACACGGAGAGAACAATGGACCGACGCTAGCTCCGAGTATAAATATAAGCTAGTTTGTAAGCAAAATTGTAGTGTTATTGCGACCACAGTCCAATAAAGATCTATCAAGGAGTGTAAACTTTCGTTTCACTTTTACCACTACCAACACTAGGTATGCTCGGATATAACTCACTAGTGGTGAGACGTAACACTGAACAACTTCTGACAGTGTGTCGATTGTTGCGAGGCGACAGTGAATGCGCAGCGCTTGGCAGTAGAGTATGCGCGCTCTACGTGCCTGACAACTACCTACGTGCGCGCAGGCACCAGTTGCTCGCAGGCGGCTCGCACCGCACTGTGGCGCGCCTCTCCTCTCCTCTGGTCCGGGCGCGGGACAGCCATAACGCAAAGTTGGCTTCAGCACCACTGAATAATCTGTTTGGTGATGCATGGAGAGTTATTGTGCGAGAGTGTGGCAGGTGTAGCGAGAATGATGCTGTCCTTTCTATAATTTAATTATTTGAAATTTTAAAATTGGAATTTAATTATTATTTTAATTTAATGTCTGCGTGTCCTAATCTGCAATGCAAAATTTATTATTGCAATAAGTAATTAAATACAATGTCTGTGTCGGTCTGGTTAGCTGTAATGGCACAAATACTTTTTGATAATAATAAATAAATAATAAATATAGAAGGCATGACTAATTAACACAACTAGAACGGTATTGTAAATAAATTGACGATATGTCACGGCTACACATGATTCACTTTACATTCGTTACTTACATTCTTTTAAAGACCACGTTTCGCTTGATTGAGTAACTACGGGAAAAAGCTCTGTCCCGTAGTTACTCCCGAATTAACTTTACTCTCGGAGTATAACTTTTTAATAATAAGGAAGATATAGTAAAACTTTTTCAACTCAATTCATTTATTTTCAGTTGTAACCTTACAGCTAAACCATTGCGTTACATAGGCGGCAAAATAATATATTTTACTTTATATACTCTCACATATTTATATCCTATATAATTATTTCCGTTGCGAAACAAAACGCTTACAACGTCGTTGCTACTTCGTAGTGACTGCGCAGCGCGCTACGGGGCTTCGTAACGGTTCGTAGCACGCTACGTGGCAAGTTCGTAGCACTGCACTTACTGCAAGATCCGCAAATTGCAAGTGCTCTTATGCTGACCAATAAATCTAACCGACACAACTTCAATGTTATAATATGTTTAGTTATCTGTACTTAGAAATAATGAAATGAAGAAGCCTCATATCTATAAAGTCCATACAAGTACGAAAACAAGGACAAAAACATATTTGATAAAGCATGTATTTTTCTTTATCTTTATTTAAGCTTCGAATTGTCTAACTTAACGAAAAGTCAACGAACTTCCACAGTCAGTTTAATTTATTCATTTTATAGCAATTACCTAAGTTCATCAGAATCACCCGAGGCAATTTAAATAAAAATTTCATTAGTCTAATATCTATACATTTTCTTGAAAAGAAGCTGATAACTCATCTGAGCTGATTCCTCATTAATTAAAAATCACATTGAGATCGGTACATCTATTTCTATATCGACTGTTCAGACAAACAATTCAAACATAAGACGACACCTGTCATTTTGTTTCGGTAAAACTTCACTGCACTCTATTGTAAAATGCATATTTGTGACGAGAAAATGTAGCCATATTCTAAGGGCTCATAGGTTATTCGTAAGGACGGTACCTATTTTTCCTTCAATTCGTTAAAAATACCCCCGTATTTTTTTCTGCACAGCATACAATTGTACAAAATATATATTTATGCTCAAATATTACATTGGTCTATAATAAAATTATTATAAAACTGAAATATTACCAATTTTGTGGAAAACGTGATTTCTACAGTTTCAACATGCATAGTTGGTACATTCTTCTAGTCCATCCTGTACAAGCAAGCGTCCCGGTATAGAAAAAGGTTTTCCATGTTATTCTTTATGATTTATAGCGCAGTCAGCAACATAGCCTGATAATGGAGTTGTAGCATTTACTCTTGTGCGTGGGTAAGAGATGTTTACTGTTTGCTCTGAGACGTCTTTATTCTGGGCATTACAATTTATTTTCATGTCTCCGAAAGAGATGTGTGCCTGAGGTGAAAGGGGCGATCGTTGAGGTAATCCCCAGCATTCACAATGTAATTTATGGGATGCTTTAACATCCATATTTTAAGATGCCTTAGTAGGTAGCACAGACATGATATTGTAAAAGGTAATGACGAATGCTGTATTTTCAACCGACTTCAAAAAAGGAGGAGGTTCTCAATTCGACCCGTAACTTTTTTTTTTCTATGTTTGTTACGCGATAACTCCGCCAATTATGAACCGATTTGAACAAATCTTTTTTCGGCGTATAGGTAATACCTCAAGGGTGGTCCCATTGACACCAGGTCAGGATCTGATGATGGGATCCTGGAGAAATTGAGGGAACTCTTCAAATATTATAGGCAGACCTATAGTGATTTTTGTGTTTTTCATAATAACTCGTGCAAATGCACATGGTAAGCATAATATTGTGATGCGGAACTGCTGATGAAGACCACATATGGCCACCAGATCTGCTCAATAAACCGGTGGACCTAGAGCCATGAAACTTTGTACAGAGGTTCCTTAGTAGCGTGGGGTAGCACTGAGATGGGATTTGACAAAATTAATTCCCCAAGGGTGGGGGGATAAGGGGTTACAGTTTGTATTAAACTCAATCTAATCAAATAGGGTTTGTGGAAGTCGGTTTTTTCTAAAGTTTACTTTTTGTTTCAATTATTATTTGTCAATATTATCAAATACCTTTTATCAATAACAAGTTTTGGGTCATTGTTATGTCACAAGGTAAAACAAAAGAGGCCAGACGTAATGACGCTCATTCCGTGGCATAAAGGAAGGTCGCTGGTTTGGTACGCGACTCAGAACAATTTCTGAGGTACGCGACCTGCGTTGACTCGCTGGCTCCGTGTCACCTACCGGCGACCTCTGCCACGGCCGGCACTGCGGCGGCAGCAGCAGAGGGTCTCAAACGTCGCAAGTACGCTACACTTGGCGAAGACCATGTTTTCGTGCCGTTCGGCTTTGAGACCCTCAAGCCGTAGGGCCCTGACACTCGACGAGCCCTTAAAGATATATCTAAACGGCTAGTCGAAGCGTCAGGGGACCAGAGAGCTGGCACCTACCTCACCCAACGCATCAGCAATGCGATACAGTGACTCTCCCGCCCGGCAGCAGTCTGGACGAAATGTTTCATTTAGTTTAGTTAGTCATTAGTTTATTGTACCTACGTTGTAAGATCGATGGACAGAATTATATTTTGAATAATGAATACTTACAATAAGTTATTTAACGATCATGATATCTTTAGTCTATCCCAATACGCTTTTAAAAATCTTGTTAACAAGACATTAACAAGCACATAATGTAAATTTATTCTAATTAGATAAAAATTTACATGTTTGATATTTAATAAATCCAAACGGACCAAGGTTTCCGATCAGACTTGGAGAGCGTTACACGTGTAATGAGTTTTCCACATAAAAATTAAAGTATGATGACATCCATGTACACCAAATTGTTTTTTTTTACTCTCTCATCGGAACTTGGTTTGCTGGAAGAGATCTCTTTTTAGAGATAAGCTAGCCTTTTTACACTGTTTTTATTTACTTTTTGTCATCGCAATTAATTGTGTGCAATAAAGAAATTATGAATTATGAATATTTTTGTAGAAAGATAGAAATTTGCAGTTTTCAGATTTTTCCCTTTACTTGTGCTATAAGACCTTACTTTGTGCCAAATCTCATGATTGTAGGCCTACGGGAAGTACCCTATAGGTTTTAGGTCCATTGCGATTACTATGAAAATCCAACAATTTTACAGTATAAACGGTCGTATCGTTCGATTGCGTTGACCTAGAAGGTTGATTTTTTCACAGCTTTATGCGACTACCGACCTTAACAATTGATATAAATTCCAGCTTGATACATATTTACGCGTTATTGATATAAAAAGTCTTGACACACGGACGGACAGACGGACGGATGGACAACAAAGTGATTCTATAAGGTTTACTGAACTGGGTCCGTAGTCCCGTAAACTTTTCCCGGGGCGCCGAGAATTTCAAAACATTTTTGAGAGCTCGATAAATCTACGCTCACATATGCAAAGTCGCCAGCCACAGGGCGAAGTTGGTTGCTGTTCTGGATCAGATTATGTCCACTAATTACTCTATCTTTTGGCAAGTCGTGCCGGCGGGCGGCGGGGTGCACAAAGTGGAGTCACTTTATCTCGACCCACCGTGTTTGCTGGCACGGTCCAAGCACCAATTTACCCTTCCTCATTAAGACATCTTCTTCAGACGCCAAGGTAGTTTTGGATTGGAGGCCGCGATGCGTCGACATTCAAAATGCTGAGGAATGCCAAAACGGTAGTATTTTTTCGTGAGGAGATTTTAAGCGGTATTAAGAGCCGTCATAGTGAAAAGTTGGCTTTAAAAAATACAAAACAGTCTCTAGGTTTCAGCTAGAAATATAAATGTTTGATATGGACGAGGATTTTGATACATAAGACTTCAACTGAGAATACGTTTCTATAGTCTATTCGTGATAAGAATGCAGTAAGGTCATCACTGTCCGGCGGCCTAGCCACGCCCCGTAACCAATCAAATCGTTTCCAATTATCAAGCCAAGTTCACGGTGACCAGTTGAAGGCACCGTTTTTCGAACGCGAAGGTTATGTACTGTCCTGTGAGTGTGTGTTAACAGATTTAAATTTAAATTTCACTGCATTCTTATCACGATTAGACTGTTTATTCTATATCTATTGAGTGTATTATTTTAATGCATGCATTTGTTGCTCGAGAATCTGTTTCTCTGTATATTTGTATTTGTATATGTCACTAGGAGCGGCTAAAACTAGTTTTAGCCGGCGAACATTGGGTGTTACTAGCGTAATATTAGAAGAGCGGACTTCGCCTAGATAAATGGTGTCCTGTTCCTACCTAACCTACTCATCAGTTAAGTTTATTCTAGGCGAAGTGGTGGGTCAGGGTAGGTGAAGGAAAATCGCCCTTTATTCTTCGTGTCAGGTTGACATGTAAAAACAAAAGAAACGTAAATGCACACCTGAATTATTCAATTAGGGAATTTCATTAGGAAGGCGCTTCCATTCCTAATTGTTTTAAGCCTGACGCTTTAACATAATTTGCGTTGGCTTGTAAAATAAAAGGAAGTTATGAGACAGTGAGAGAGAGAGAGAGAGAGAGAGAGTAACTTGTCTACAGCCTCCTACTTACAAGTGATTATTGACAGATTACATGGTTTCCACAGGTTCAGACATTATACAATTATAAAATACATTAATTATAAAAAAAACAGTAAAACAATGTCAAACATCCTCAACAACAGCTTCGTCAAATGCTACTTTTACATAATATGTCCTTAACAAAGAACATAGCAAACTACAAATTCTAATTGCAAGATACTAAATGACATTTGTTCAATATTGTGATATAATTTGTAATTGCTATGTTATGTTCTTTGTAAAGGACGGCGTTGGAAGGAGGATAGAGGAGCTTATACTACAATGTACTAAAAGTGTATGGCTCCTAGCAAGTGGAGGTATTTATAGTCTCTGCTTACCCCTCTTCCGCGTAAAAGCCGTGAGCATCCATTTGCTCAATTTTTAGGGTTCCGATCCTTACAAGGAAAAAAAGGAACCCTTATAGGATCACTTTGTTGTCCGTCCGTCCGTCTGTCCATCTGTCCGTGTGTCACCTTTTACACCAGTAACGCGTGAACGTGTCAAGCTGAAATTTATATCAATTGTTAAGGTCTGTGGTCGCATATAGCTGTGAACAAAATCAACCTTCTAGCTAGGTCAACTCAATCGAACGGTAATCGAACGGATAATCTGATTATGCTGTAAAATTGTTGGATTTTCATAGTAATCACAATAGACCCAAAACCTATAGGGTACTTCCCGTAGGCCTAAAATCATGTGATTTGGCACAGAGCAAGGGATCTTATAACACAAGTGAAGGGAAAAATATGTAAACTGCACTAACTTTTTACAAAATATTCAATTGGTTTACATGGATGACATAATACTTTAGGTTTTTTTATGTGGAAACCTATCACACGCTTAACGCTCTCCAAGTGTGATCGGAACTCTTGGTGCACGAGTCCTACTCGCACTTGACCGTTTATTTTTCAGAGAATAGATCAGGGTACAATTATGCCGAACTAAAATAATCATTGTTTTATATATCTATGACGCAGCAGCCGCAAAATACCTGTAGACTATCTATGTAGATATGTATACTATGTGCTCTTACATTTGAGTAGGTATACAGGATGTCTCATTTAAATGGGTCAGTATGGGAAAGTATAAATTAAAGTATGTAAAAACAATACATTTTATTCATTTTAGACATCATGTTTCATAGAGCACTGCTTAAGACCTACACAGTCGATATCTAAAAAGAAAAAGTGTAAGTTTATTTTTTTCCAATAAAATCGGGTTCGATTCCCGAGCTGAGTACAGTTTTTTTTTATGTATAAATGCAGGATTTCGTCTTATCAAAATCGATGACATGGTTCCTTAGAACAGATCTTCGTATGTCTTATAGGGTGTTTGGTAGATGAATGGAAATCAGCAGCAAGAATAGATCATTTGCTACCCACGTAGCCATAATTTTTTGTAGGGTAGTGAGGTCAGAAGATCGTACTTGGTATGGAAAGGTTACATCGCCATAAATCCAGGAGTTAGGGATGACATCATGTGACAACCTAACACTTGTTCGCCTCTCCAATGTGCAGAGCAACAGTCTTGTTGAAAGACTGTCTGACTATCTGCTTCTAATACGGTATAATTTGATCAGTAATTCTGGAAGGTCGTTTTGTAATGTAATGGTAATTGTGTGACGACGAACTAGGTATTATCTCTTCTGTGACGACGATGTGGAACCCTTCGTGTTGAAGTCCGATTTCCACTTGACCGATTGTTTTGCCTAATTGTCCGCAATAATTAAAATCTATAAAATCAAATGATGATGAAGATCTACTTTGCGTAATGTGGGCCCGGTTTTACGAAGTTAGTGAATTTTTGAAGTAAATAAAAGATTACTAACGTATGTGGTATACCATACGAAAGGGCATAAATTGAGGATGTTTTAAGAGGGAGGTCTCGATCATTTCTAGATTTTATTTTATTGCTATGTAAAATTGAGATTGTTATTTTTCGTGAACCCTTTTTGTGTCTTTGGTGGCTGATTTATTTCTCTATGGGCTTTATGCACAAAATTACAATTAGACTAGATTATTAGGACAGTAAGGATTAAAATACTATCACAATTTCGTAGATCTACTAATAAAATTTTCATTTATTCCAGTTAAAACTATTAGATACGGGCATTTTTCAAAAATCTACTAATAATATTTTTTTCGGGATTTATGGGGCCAAGTCCAGAAAATTAGCAAATGACCTCCTCTTGCTGCTGATTTCATTTAGACATTCATCTACCGAACACCCTGTAGTTTCACTTTCCCATACTGACCCATTTAAATGAGACATCCTGTATAGTCTACAACTTATATGAATGAAGTTGAGCAACATTGAAGGTACATTAATATACATTAACAACACAACTTTGCCAACATTACCCGAATAAGCATGTTAAGCGAACCAAAGTTATTAATTTGGAAATAGTTGCTCTTAACTTTGGTGTGTGTGTAGACAGTGGCCTAACGCTATATTTTCCAATTAGGTTAAGTTTTGCAGTTGTGGCTAATTGGTATAATTAATCCTAAAAACCTTATCTGAGGGGATAAACATATCACTACATGCTGGTACTGTGCTAACTGCGTAGACTAAATGATTATTACTTTAATTTATTTTTCAATCTTTTCCAGTTCACATACATAAGTTTGATTTTTTTAAACAGGATTAATTTATTTCACATAATAACAGTTTATACAGGGCGTTGTAAATTGTTATTGTATACAGATTTGTAAAGTTACGCCGAGCTCAGAGATTGTTATTTACACGACACTCAAGCTAAAACAATATAAATAAATTAAAAGTAAAAAAACATTTTAAACAAAGCTTTTATTTAATGCCCTAAAAAGAAGAAAATAAAATTTCGATTCAATCAAATGCGTTATTTTATTAAATTACACAATTAATACGATAACAAAGCTTGTTGCGAGATTTACTTGTGTAGACTTAATCAGGTGGTAGGGACTATTTGCACAGACTTGGAGATAAATCCCGCAACAAGCTTTTATATCGTATTAATTGTGTAATTTAATAAAATAACGCATTTGATTGAATCGAAATTTTATTTTCTTCTTTTTAGGGCATTAAATAAAAGCTTTGTTTAAAATGTTTTTTTACTTTTAATTTATTTTTAACTTTTTAGTCTTTATCATTACAGCGAGACAATTCTGGCGCTACTAGCGAGATCATGTCCATGGTCGAAATATCGATTTTGAGATACCGAAATCTCTATCAAAAACAAGAAAAAGCTATTCTTACGACTAGCCTTTCGACCAACCCAGATATCTCGACCCGTTTTCGATCATAATAAATATAAATCGAGATAATTTTCGACGGATTTAGGCGGTATCAAAACAGATATCTTGACTGGGGAGATGATCTCGATAGCGCGAGAATCGGGGGCCTGGACAAAAAATCTAATCTAGAATCAGAGTGCTTGTGAAGACGAATCAAATGAGACCAAACACGATAGGATTGCGTCGTTTGGTAACAGAGTTCCCATGGCCACCTTCCGGCTCCAGCATCAGATCAGCTCCATGTCATAAAAAATATTCTAGGATCAAATTACTTGTCAATATAAATCAAATGAGCCCAAACACAATAGGATTGTGTCGTGTGGTAACAGGGTTCCCATGGCCAGCTTCAGGCTGCAGCATCAGATCAGCTCCATGTCATAAAAAATATTCTAGGATCAAAGTACTTGTCAATATAAATCAAATGAGCCCAAACACAATAGGATTGCGTCGTTTGGTAACAGGGTTCCCATGGCCAGCTTCAGGCTCCAGCATCAGATCAGCTCCATGTCATAAAAAATATTCTAGGATCAAAGTACTTGTCAATATAAATCAAATGAGCCCAAACACAATAGGATTGCGTCGTTTGGTAACAGGGTTCCCATGGCCACCTTCCGGCTCCAGCATCAGATCAGCTCCATGTCATAAAAAAATATTCTAGAATCAAAGTACTTGTCAATATAAATCAAATCGGCCTAAACACAATAGGATTGCGTCGTTTGGTAACAGGGTTCCCATGGCCACCTTCCGGCTCCAGCATCAGATCAGCTCCATGTCATAAAAAATATTCTAGAATCAAAGTACTTGTCAATATAAATCAAATCAGCCTAAACACAATAGGATTGCGTCGTTTGGTAACAGGGTTCCCATGGCCACCTTCCGGCTCCAGCATCAGATCAGCTCCATGTCATAAAAATATTCTAGGATCAAAGTACTTGTCAATATAAATCAAATGAGCCCAAACACAATAGGATTGCGTCGTTTGGTAACAGGGTTCCCATGGCCACCTTCCGGCTCCAGCATCAGATCAGCTCCAAGTCAAAAAAATATTGCATTGTCATCCAACTTACATACGTATGCAAAATTTCAGCTCAATCGGATAACGGGAAGTGGGTCAAATTCAAGCCGACATTTTTGACGCGAACCGTGATACCCACAAACAAACATACATACATACATACAGTGCAAGTTAAATAATAATAAAAGCTTTTAAAAAAATAGGTATATTTTTTGTTCAGTTTCTTTTATTTTTTTTATTTCAATAATATTTAAACATGTAAATGTGGTCCGAAAAGAGTCGCACGGGTTGGTGTGGGGCTCAGGGGGAATCTGTTAGCACTTGTGCGCGGTGGCTGGCGGGGGTATCCACTCTTTTAGGTAATTTTAGGAAAATTTTCAGATGGTAATTTATGAATGAAAATTATGCGAGGGAAAATTAAAACTTTTTTTTGTCATCAACGATACGTAAACTATCAACCCTGAGTCGGGCGTAACTTTACAAATCTGTATACAATAACAATTTAATGAGTATAACCACAGATTATCAATCACCGTTTGTAGTAAGTATACAATCACCGTTTGTAAAAGTGATAATAGCCCGTACATATAGTAAATATGTCAATATACTAGATTGTTTGTTTGTTTTGTTTTTATATGGTCTTTATTAATCAATAATACAATGTAGTAACAAAACACCCAGTGTAAATGGTAAATAGGGTAACAAAAGATAGTAGATTGTACAACAAGGACATAAAACGCAGCCGCAGGCGAGGGTGGATAGTCATGTCGAGGGTAAAATGGGTTTTATGTACGAGTTATACACTCTGCTTTTCACTTCGATTGTGAGGAAATTAAACAGAAATATTGTAAACAAAGTAAATATTACGAAATAATTGCAAATTGAAATTACCGAGAAAAATAAGGACTTCCCGCCATTAAACTCTTTTTTTTGGACGTGCCTCCGCAGCCGGCTCTGGCCGCCGGCAGTGGCACTTAGCATAGGTGTATGTGGCTGTTTACCTGACGACCTTTGTTAGAGTATGAGATTTAGACGAAGATTTTACTTTATGCTCTAGAACATAAAATTCGATTTTATGCTGGCATACCCGACATAAAGAAGAACTTTACGAGCATGAGAAGTGAAAAGGTATTTTTTATAAACCATTGACATGGTTAATTATTTATTGACGATAAAGCGTATTATACAGTAATTTCTTACATCCTACCTGAGTATGACACTGATTATATGTGAAAGGAGTTAGGAGATGTGTACTTTTTCCTAGACAGTTGGTACTTTATTCGAAATAGTAATGAACCAAGCTAAAACCATATTTATACGAAGGAATATAATTTATGAATTCTAAATATATATCATGTTTTTTTTAAAAAACGCCGTTTTTTAGTTTTTGTGATTTAAAAATAATTATTATTTTGAAATAAAACTGCCACCCAGAACAATAATTTACTATGGCAACACTGTTCTGACCCGTCAATGTCAACAGCCCCCTGTTCAGAGTCGCGCCACGGTCGATTGCAGCGTCTACGAAGACGTTTCGAGTCAGTTTTGGCGATACAAAACGATGGCATCATGGACGCTTGTGATCGGTTGTGGCGTGACTCGGAACATGGGGAAAGTGTCAAAATTGACAACTGAATGAATGACAGTTTTTTTTTGCTGCTTAGCTAAGCAAAGGATACAGGATATAAATCCTACCCATACAAATCATTTTTTCAAAATAAAAATAAAATGGCGGTTTTAATAAAAAAGATATTTTCTTAGGCTTTATTCATATTCGTTTCCCTACCAGAAAAACCGCATATTATTATGGTTCAAAAATCAGTACCGGAAAAATACATCTCCTTTGTAATAGTTTACATTTTTAAGCTGATAATATACTAGATTAAGGGCCAGTATTTCAAAAGACGGATAAACAGTCAGATCACTTTTTTCGACGCTTTTTGTACGTGTGAAATGTCAAAAGCCCCAGATAAACAGACAGATAAACGCTATCTGAGGAATGAGAGATCGGCACTTAGACATAATAATCTAGTATCGACTGTAGTTTCCGTACTATCAATTAACATTACAGGATTATTTTATGCAGCGTATCAATAATAGTATCTACTATTGATAAATCAAAATTATCATCATACGTGATGTTAATGTCGGCGGCCGATCGTAGAATTGGGCACATCATGTTTGGGCAAAAACTGCGGTAGCTTAGATGAAGACTAAAGGGGGCGAGCGCAGCGAAGCCCCCGAATAGTCTTTGTGTTCGTTTGTCATGTGTAACACAAAAAACATCACGTAGTGCTGAATAAAAATGCTTTTAAAAAGAGATGTTTTCGTTAAAACCAGCCATATCATGATATGCCCAGTAATGGCTTGGGCATATCATGAAATGGCGAGGGACATCATGATGTGCCCGATTCTACGATCGGCTGCCGACATTAATATTATTCAGAACGTTAATGTAGAGCCTAATATCGTAAACCTAATTATTCAAAATGTAGCGGAAAACTCTGCTATCCAGCCTTGACCACTGTTATTCATATCGGTTTTGAACAAAATCTTAACATAATTATCATTACTTATATAATCTGCTGGAGTTTCATCACAGAAGGTCGAGACTACTTTACCTTCCCTATCAATAAGTTGTACATAATTTTGTTCACATGCATTTCCAAGATCAAATTCACGAAAACGAAGGTGTATTTTTGTATCCGACGGGGTCTCTAGTTCCCATTCACACGTGCTGGTCTTCCGGAATATATCCGGATACATTGGGCTAGTCACAGCCCCAAGAACATTGTGCAGTTTTCCTCCACATCCACGACCTTTATTTGTTGTCACGTAATTCAGATCATAAGTTATGTAATCTTCTTTATCAGCTGCAACGTTATGTAAAAGCAAATATCTTCCAGTCGAGAATACGGTTAGGTCTTCATTATCGTTATTTTGAGAACTGCTGTACAATTTAGTTGCAGCTATATTGTTACCATCAAATATTTCAAGATAGTTTTTGTGATATTCTATATATGGGTATGTTGATAATGACATGAAGTAAATGGATATGGTGTAATTCTCGGGAGCGGCTATAAGAGTATAACAGTCTCCAGGTTGCTCATTAGTATGGCCCAAATAAGTGTTATAAGTTTGTATTCTTGCTTGCAGGTCTGTGTAATTTTCCGGACAGGCACCTGCAATGCTTACTTCTATTTCAACACCTTTGTGCTTTAAAGTATCTGTTGCAATAGATGACGTTAGCAAATCTATATGTACATCGTTGTTTATATATAGATTTATAGATTTCCTGTTTCCACAAAATTCTAACCTGATTGCCATTCTTGATTGATCATACAGAGTCAGGGAATTGGAAAAAAAGCTTTCCTGCGATTCATTTATAACAAAATCTTTAGCTGCCGTGATGTTGTGACTGCTAGGTGTGCTGGTGATGATGAGCTTATCGTTATCACAAACATCTTTTTTCACAACGCCTTCTTGCAAGTCAACGGTCACACGGAGCAACATAGAAACATAGGGTATAGTTTGTATCGTGTAGAGACAGTGTTCACCGCGAGGCAAGGCACCCTGTTCGTAGCCAGGTGACCGGATGTAATACGGGGTTGAGGAACTTGTGAAGTGTGTCCGGCCACATTCTGACAGACGTGCACGAAGAATTGCTGTAAAGCCACCACTTGGAAAGTCGTCACTATCCGTGGACAATCTAACGCTTAACACATTCCCAGAAGATACTAGAGGGGGTGGTGCAGTGTGACCACAGTACTTTCCAATCAGGATACTGTTCGGATTCAAACCGTCTCTAACTTCTACTAGGTCACAGTCACATTTACTGTAACCCAAAGCCGTCTGATTGATGTTTTCGCATGGAGCTATGTGAAACTTAGTAAATTCTAAGACAACAACGTAATCCCTTGGGGCTTTTATATTCCAATGGCAGTCTAGGAAGTCTTCGTAAACTGTCTTGTTACCAATTAACGGTGATTTAAGAGTATGTGGAGACGTAGTCGATAAATTAATCGTTCCACCACACCCGACTGATGTACCATAACTGAAGTAAATTGAAACTTTGAAACCATTTAAATATAAAGCATAATCACTGACAAACTGCATCAACATCTTATTGCCGAAGCTTCTAAGAACTGTAGTTGAATTAATGAGGCCACACAATAGTCCAAGACGCTTATTATCGTCAATCAAATGGCCGTCAAAGACCTGCAGGTAGTCCCTATCACAATCGTCGCTATTTTCTAAGTCGATGAATAAGAATTTTATTATAACTATTTTATTTTCCGGGGCTTGGATGGTCCATGTACAATTCATATTGTCTGCATAGCCTTTGATTCCTACACTAGACGATATTATTTGCGGCTCAGTAATAACTCCACCACAACTATATAGCTTATAAGATATTTTAAAGCCTTTGGCCTGCAAGTATGGATCAGATTTAAATACCAATTGCGCGCTGTCCTCTAAAATATACTTTGACTTTGCTGGCAAACCAACATCGCAAAATGTAATAGAATCGGTCTCAACATCTGAAATTCGCTCAGATCCATGAAGCGTCAGGTTATCATTATTACATACAGGATAAGATCCTTCCAATTCAAAATCGACGATCTCTAACATGAATATAGAGTTAGGTGCACGTATATTATATTCACAAATACTCTTTGCTGGATAGTCATCCGGGTAGCCAGGACTGTAAAAGAACTGTTCTTTATCTGTTGCTTGCAAATTTGCACCACATATGGGCGTCCAAGAAGCCTTGAAGCCGTCCAGGTTTACTGAGTCATCAGTGCGGAGAACTACCTTCATCTGGTTCTCTGTGGAGTTGTAACCGATGGGTAGCTCACGTCCGCATAATCTGGCCACCTGGACATACATATCATCTTTCCAGTCGTAGATAAGGATGGCATCTTTAGAACAATTGGCTGTCTGCTCGATAGCAAATCTTTCATTAAACTGTAGTGATATTCTTTGTCCTAATCCTGCTTTTATTTCCCAAGTACATTCCTGGTTTTCTTTATAGCTTTTGGGGAAGTTTGGTGACATGAAGACTTTATTATAATTAGTTATTAATCCACCGCATTCATCAATTACTGTATTCGCTAGAAGCTTTATGTCGCTTGTGGAATAATTAATAGAACGATATTGAATGACTGTATTACTCAAACGGAGACTAAAATCATCATTTATTGTTTTCTCTCTGCAAATCTTTCGAAGAACGGTCGATCCAGCTCGACGGGATCCTTCGTCGTCTATTGAAACAAACTCACTGTCGCAAGTAGATTGGAAAGATCCTTCAAAGCGTAACTGTACTCGGTTTCCTGATGGCACCACAATGTTCCATACACAGTCAAGAGGTCCGGAGAAGTTACTTGGGAAGACCAATACGTTAACAGGATTCTCACTTATGGTCACAACTCCGCCGCAAGGTTGAAGCTTCCATGAAATATGAAATGTGAATGGAGAATCATATCTATTCATTGCTTTTATATTAATATTAGAAGATATTCTAAGGGACACATCTTCGATCATACACAACTCATGGTATTTTGTTACCGAAAACTTTCCGGGTTCACTAATAATCGTTATTTTAGGATCCAGATAACGACAGTGGCGGGAGCTAGCCGAAGAAGAGTATATTGAAGTATTTAGATAAAGAGTGTTGTATTCATTACCGTCAGTTGTTTGTGGTCGAACGTATTTCCATTCACAGAAGTAGGTTTGATTTACTGGAGGAGATGATATTTCACCGCTCGCGCCAGTCAAAGGACCTCCGCATAGAGACTGTTCGTTAGACGAAAATCTTGCTTTGAATCGATGTGATGAAGCATCATTATTCAACCATATATAAACTGCCATTTTGTTCCCACTAGATTGAAATATGTTAGTCGTTGTCGTGTTCCCCGCTACGGAAAATGGATATCCAAAATCGTTATAAACTCCGATTCTGTGATTCTTTTCTCCGGAATCATCATCTAACACTTCCAAGCGCACACGGCGATCATTGTTAGGAACTTTAATGATCCATTGACAATATCGCATCGTAGTTTTGCGTGGATATCCTGGAGTTTCTATGATCCCCTCGGGTGTCGTGATATGTCCTCCGCACATGGATCGAGTGGAATTAAAAATCAACCGAAAGCCCAGGCTACCAGATGTTCGGGGCCATTCTCGTGGTTTTCCTATAAACAACTTGACTGAAAATTCGTTTGTCGATGATTCAATAACTTGACCCGTCTTGTGCTCCTTGTTGCTGCAGAAAGTTTTCAAGTTGGTTCGTTCGCTGACTGACAGTGATTCTTCAATTCTGACGTACGTACCGCAATTGACTTCTGAATCCGGTAAATCCATTTCCTCTTCAAATATTCTAAAAACAAGACCAGCGTGACCAATTATTTTCCACTCGCACACAGTCCCGGGTGCTAGTAGAGATAGGTGGGGATAGTTAGGGGAGAGGAGCGCCCCCTTGCTGGCACGAATAGTGCCACCGCATATATCAATAGATACGTTAGCTTTAAATCCATCTCTCGGATCAGCGATTTGAGTTGAATACTTGATAAAAACGGTATTACTGCTGGTTTTCGTGGAACTGGGCGCTGTAGAGCAAAATCGTCCTTTCACGGGTGCTAATTCGGAAAGCCCATCATGAATTTCGACATATTCTTGTTTACAGTCAGCATCAAACTCCAAATCAAATCTATCTATAAAATCAACTCTTAGTATTTCTCCCGGTGGGCCAGTAATTACCCAATCACATTCTGTATATGGTGCCGGAACCGAAGGATAATTGGGAGAACTCAACACCAGCCAGCTATTATCGGCATCTAACTTTGAGGTAAAACCACATTCTACATTAATCTCTTCGTAGCGTAACCTAAAGTTCTTGAATGACGGTATAACTGCTACAGCATATCTGATGTATAAGTAATTACCAGAAGTTAAATATTCGCTGTTTAGTGGCAAGTTATTCTTCTGACAAAATTTATTTAATATCACTGGAGATTCCTCTGTTGCACCATTGCGAAGAGTGACATACGTAAGACACCTGTCTCGATTGTCCGCATTACTTGTAATATTAAAGTGTTCAAAGTGTGCACGAATGTTGTGACTGGGTCGGACCTTAACAAACCAATTACAATACATATTGCTATAGTCTGCCTGCATGCTTTTCCAGTCTTCCCAGCTTGGGCTGATGACGCCACTGGAGCCTGTGACTAATCCTCCACATTTGGTTGTCACGTGGCCTAGAAAGCCTTTTTTCGATAGTGATGAATCTGTCACAAATATTACTTTTAAAAAGACAAAATCATCTATTTTAGGTAGACGTTCTAAATTCGAGAAACATGTCTTCAGTTCAAGTTTCCAATCACCATTGACGCCTGTTTTTGAAGAATAAACAGAGATGAAATCAGCAAAACAATTAGGCGTTTCTTCTAGTTTTATTTCTTCGAACTTTAGATGTAATTGATGTTGTGGAGTAGATTTGAATACCCATTCACAGTTCAAATTGTTATCATATACTTCAGGATAGTTTGGAGATTTCACATCTAATGTTGTTCCCGGTAAAATCGTTTGTGTCATATTAGCTCCACAGTTTATTTTAGCAATGTCTGTATCAGTGATGTATTCATCTGGTTTGGCCCATCTGATATGAAACAACGAACCCGTATTACTTTCTTCTAGCTTTAATTTCAGAAATACTATATTTGATGTTGTACGAATTTCACTTGATTGAGACCTCCACAATCCACATATTTTCTTCAACATTGGTGCTTCCTCATTGTACCCATCATATATTGCTAAATAATTATAGCAATCCTGGCCGTGAACCATAATTTCAGATTTTACTACGGTCAGTGCAATAGGACTTCTTCCTGTAGTGCTTATTCTCCAGGTGTACTCGGCTGCTCCCACATAGGAATTCGGATACAACGGCGATGTGACTTCACCGCTATTCACTCCAGTTATATCATTACCGTGAAGGAATCCATAGTTTAACAAGAATCCTGGTTGTGATGCATCATCGTCACTGTGGAATTTAATATACAATTTTGTTGCTATAGTTGTATTTTCAGGCATTTTGTTGCCACAGTATAAACCCAAAAGTCGACCACCACCATTATTTTCTCTTATTTCAAGGTAATCTTCATTACAATTTACAGAATCTTCTAGATCGAACTTTTCGAAAGTAATGTAGACTCGATTTCCGGGAGAAGTGCTCAACGTCCATTCGCAATTTACATTTACAGGATATGAAGAAGGGTAGTTTGGCGATGCTATAGAGCCTTCCTCAGATGTAAGCTGACCCCCACATGCAGTGGCAACCGCTGAATAATGAGCTGAGAACTTTCCAAAGACAGGTCCGGCGTATGACCCGAACACTACAGTCAGTGCGCTGCCATGGCTCACTATCATTGGTGGAACTTTTCGTCCACAAAACTCGCCAATCAAGGGGGCTGCGTTGTCATTACCATCTAAGACTCTGAAATATGATGATGGACAGTGTCTGTTAGTCAAAATATCATCGCGTCTTGGTAAGGACATGTGTGTTAAGGTAAGTGATATTTTCTGGTCGGGTGTAGGAGCTATAATAGTCCAAGTGCAATTAATACTTGAATGCGAGATGAAATCATCGTTTGTAAGAATTCCATCAAACTTAACATGTATCACAGAACCACAAACAGCTGTAAAGTTAGCTTTAAACCCTTTAGCGCTGCCAAAATTGTCTGTTACAAAACGAACAATCATATAGTTGGTTTTCGATATAAATTGCGAAACATGTGAATCCGCACAAATACGGTGTGAATAATTTGTGGTTAATGCATTTTTCATCAAATCGCCATCATACACTTTTATAGCATCGTTGCACAGATCAGATTCATCTGAATATAAATCCAATTCCTGTATGTTAAGGAGTACTCTATGGTTATTTGGGACATGTATATTCCATGTGCAATCAGAATTATCGGCATAATTTTTAGGATAATTGCTAGATGTGATAGTTCCGTAGCGTGACCAAAAGCTGCCACCGCAGTTAGAGATGCTTGAATCAAATCGACCAATAAAAGATGCGTCACGAAGATTGGATCGTTTAACAAACCTCACTAGAACCACATTCGTACTAGTATGGATTATATTTAAGGTTGATCTATCACAAATTCTTGATATGAGGGAAGATGTTTGACCTCCTTCCCCAGAAAATATTTCAATCGCATCCGTTGTGCAATTGGGCATTTTATCCATATAAATGCTGTTAAATGAAATGGTCACACTGGTTCCTACTTCTGTTTGTATAATCCAGTCACATTGTATCGGTTCTACAGAATTCTGATCGAAGGTGAACATGCCACTGCGTTTCACTATACGTTCTCCGCAGCCTTGTTTTACGTACTCGAGACGGAACCCGGTCCCGCGCCTAAATATTTCTGACGAGGTGACGAAGTCTATTTCTAAGAAGTTCCCGCGGGTCGTTATTTTCGGAGGAATAGTTATTCCACACTGTTTCAATAAAAGTGTACCATTTGATTCTTCTGTCGCGCTCAGATATGTACCATGACATAAATATCTATATATTGCAGATCTTTGGGGGTTAACTATTCGGGGTTCATTCATGTGTATTAAAGAATGTGGTTGGCGTCGACCCCAGAATAAATCGAAACCTTTTAAATCAAAATGACTGAACGTAATGTTGATTTTGTTTCCCATAGGAGCATTAATGATCCATTTACAGTTCAAATTACTAGGGTACTCATTGGGAAAATTAGGACTTTCTATAATTCCGTATGAAGCAGTAAGGTTATTTTGACAAATTGTGTGATAGTTAAGCAGAAATCCTTTTCCAACGTTCATGAAATCAGAACGAAATTTAATGAAAGCATAGTTAGTAGACGTAATAATATTATTAATTTCTGTTGTCATGGTACAATGTTTTCCTAAACTTTGCGCGGCACTATTCTGTCCATCGAAAATTTCGATATAATCATCCGTACATGCCACGGTTCTTTCAAGCTCCAAATCAGTAAACACAATTTTGAGCCGAGATCCATGACTGGTAACTATTTTGTAAAAACACTCTGAATTTTCATTGTAGTTTGATGGATAATTCGGAGACGATATTGAACCCACAGACCCCAACAAGGTGCCTCCGCAGCCACGCACTGTGCCATCCCATATTAATTTGAAACCAGAACCAGTCATATAATTATCTGAGTGAAAGCGCAGATACAGAGAATTACCAGTAGAAATTATGCCATGAGGTATTTGTGTTCCACAATATTGACCAATCAAAGGCGTCGTTTTCGAAGCACCATTCCTTATTTCCAAGTAATCTCCAAGATTGCACTTTCCTCCTATTGCCTTTTCTAAATCAAACTGAGAAATATTCAGTTTTAGTCTTTGGCCTGATGGAACGGTTATGATCCATGTACAATCGCGATTCGCTTCATACGGCATTGGCCAGCCTGGGGAGCTGATACTGCCACGACTCATGATGTAAGTTCCACCACAATGTGATCTTTCATCTAAAAATGTGTACGACAAAGAAAAGCCTGTATGCTCTATGCTACCATCAGACTTGAATGTAATTTTAAGTTGAGTCCTTGAGCTCGTCAAAGCAGGCGGTGTACTCTCACCACAGAACCTAGGAAACCCACTTTCTTCATTACGGTCATCAATATCTTCAATAATGATGTAGTCCCCGGTACAAGAAGGTGTATTCTCTAAATCAAATCTATTCCAGGTAAGTTTTATACGATAACCCGGAGGAGAAATTAGAAGCCAAGTGCAATTTTGGTGCTGGCCATATCTTGTGTTAACTGATGGGTGGTTAATCAGTCCTACTGGCTCTTTATGTATTCCCCCGCACTCTATGTCAATAGTTGTAAAGTTTGCGTAGAATCCACTGCCAGAAACGCTCAAGTCAGAATTAAATCGTACATACATGTAATTATGTGTAGAGATTTGTATAGGTGGATTCTCAGCCCCACAGTACCTGCCCATGAGTGTAGAGTTGGCATCGAGTCCGTCTCGCACTTCAACGTAGTCATATTGACAATTGTAAAACTTATTATCCTCCATGTCAAAGTCTTGGAAACTTAACTGAATAGCTTTTCCAGGATTCGTTCCTAAAACATATTCGCATACTGTACGATCTGTATAGTTCAAAGGATAACCAGGGGACTTGATTATTCCACTATCTCCAAAGACAGTTTGGTGACAGACTTTATCGTAAGTAATCCGGAAACCATCGGAGGCGGTGCTGCGGTCACTTTTAAATTTAATAAATAGATTATTTGATGTCGATGTATAAGTTATGGGATGTCGCGTGCCACAGAATCTACCAACAAGTTTATCATCCGTTGATGAGCCATCGTAAATCTTTAGATAATCATACTTGCATTTTTCAGACGATTCTAATTTGAACATTTTGAAATTGATTCGAATTTTAGTGCCCGGGCTGGTTTTAATTTTGTAATCGCATATGACATTATTCAAATACTTTCCGTCGAATGATGGTGAAGACATTTCTCCTCTATCAGCGGTGTAGAACCCGCCGCAGCCCGGGACACCATCTGCGGGCGCGTAGGCGATCTGGAAGCCTTTCCCAGAGCCGTTGGAGTGAAAGTGTAGCAGCATGTCGGAGCCCACTGACTGCACGGGAGCCGGAGTGCTCGAGCTGCAGTATTTGTTAATGAGTGGGTCACTGGTTCGCTCTCCATCGTATATCGCCAAATAATCTAAGCTACATTCAGTGTTTCCTACTATATCGATTTCAAAGAAATGGAGCTGTATCCTCTTACCAAAAGTGGTCGACAACTGCCAATAGCAATCGCGACCTGGCGGGTACTTGCCCGGAAAGCCAGGCGAAGTGATATGTCCGTGAGTGGCTGCGTCAATTCGCCCTCCACAAAATGGCGTAATGCTAGTCCAGTGCAAGGCGAAACCCTGTCCCGCTACCGATTGATCGGAACGGAACCAAAAATACAAATAGTTATGCGATGATATAATATTGCCCCCTTTCGGGGATATGGTTCCACAGAACCTGCCTACCGCTTGGCTCGCCGATGTGCGCCCATCGTGTATTTGCAAGAAATCGTACATACAATCCGGATTATATTCGATGTCGAATTTGGTGAAGGTGACATTGACGACCTTGTCCGGTGATGTATGGATGACCCAGGCGCACCTGGAGTTATGCTCGTAAGTCGCGTTCGGTCCCATCCGAAAATGCCCGCCGCCGTCGAGCGGGTACACGATCGAACCCGACTCCGCGTTCAGCATGCCCCCGCAAGTCTTCCTATGGGTCTGACAGAAGTCTCCCGTGAACTGAGCCGTGCACTCGCACCGGTATCCTCGCACGGCGTAGCGGTCCGGCGAGCAGCGGCCGCCGTGACGGCAGGGGTCGCGCGCGCACGGGTCAAGCGTGGCGTCGCAATGCGCTCCCGTGTAGCCGCGCTCGCACACGCACGCGTAGCCGCGCGGCAGCGCGTGGCAACGTCCGTGGCGGCATGGCGCACGCTCGCAGTGCTGCGTCGTGTTCGCGCTCGCCGCCGACACGTAGCAGCCGAGGGCGCCGACGCCGTCGCCCTCCATGCCCTCCGGACAGAGGCACAGTACGGTGGAGGCGGGCGCGTCGGTGCACTGCGCAAGCGGGTGACAGCCGCCGTGGCGCGCGGCGCAGGCGCGGTAGCGCGCGCACGTCACGCCGTCGCCGACGAAGCCGGGCGGGCAGGCACCGCACACGCGCGACCCGACCGTGTTGTGGCAGGCGACCGCGGGGCTGGTGCTGCAGCCGCCGTTGTCCGCGGCGCACTCGTCCACGTCGAAACAGCTGTAGCCGTCGCCCTCGTAGCCGGCGGGGCACGCGCCGCAGCGGAACGAGCCCGGCAGATTCACGCACTCCACTCTGGGATTTGCGGAGCAGCGCGCTCCGTACTTGGAGTCGCATTCGTTTATGTCAGTCAGGCAGGCGACGTCGGTGTCATTGTTCGTCCAGCCCTGCTCGCAAAAACACTTTATACCGACCCCATTAGTTGACTCGACGCAGCTGCCGTGTCCGCACATCTCGAAATCTCCGCCGCTGCAATCTTTAGCTTTCCTGGTGCAGTGAAGTCCAAACCAGCCCGCCCTGCACAGGCACTCGTAGGAGCCGGGCCGGTTGATGCATGTTGCTCCGTTCTGGCAGCCGAGCTCTGTGCCCGCAAAATTCCGGCACTCGTTAACATCTACATCGCAATTAATACCTTCCCAATTGGGCGGACAAAGGCATTGATAGGTAGAGGTCAAGCTCAAGCAGGTACCACCATTTATGCAAGGTCTATGAGAACATTTATCCATTAGCAAAGTTCTTAATTGAAGTCGGAGTTGTACTACCTTGGTCTGCAAGCTGCTGATTCTTCGCGAGACGGCGGTGATGTTTGAAGAGACGTCGTCAGTCGGAGCTAGATTGTTGTGTTCTCTCTGATTCCTTTCCAATGTGTTCAGTCTCCTTTCCAGAGCTACGATGTCGAGGTCATCAAGTGACGTCCCCGTCGACGGTCGGTTGTTCACTGCTGCTTGGGAGATGTTCACACCGAGTATGTTGACATCGCCGACGTAAATTGAAGAGTGTGGTCCGTTGGGTCGTAAGTATATATTTCTTCCATCAGCGGGTTCTAATATGAGATCTCCATCTGTTGTCTTGATCTTCGGTCTGTTGTGGTAGACCTCACAGTCGAGGTGCACAAACCACACAGTGAGGAACACTATTTGTATGAGTAACTTGTACATCGTCCACGTCAGGCACGGCGGGCGGTAGCTATATTACTGAATTTTAAATTGTTTAACTTAAAGTGTAATTCTCATTAGTTGAATATTGCTTGTAGGGCGTACAGTATCCGCCCCCAGTATCGGTTTCAGTTTGTGAAAAAGTCATGTTTGTATGGGCCATGTGGTATTAATTAAGAAAGCTGAGATGGGGGCGTAGCGATATGTTTTTTATATCACTATAATTTCAATGACATACCAAGCCGTGCATACCAATATCATATCGTAGGTATATCGATATATACACCATCAACACACAACCTACGGCCTGTCCTGTACTGTATGTATCTTTAAGACGGCGAATGAAACCAATACAGCCTTCTGTAAATCTCATGTACGTATAGCTGTACTCCCGAACCTTGGTGCAACCGCTATGTCCAACTAGTTGTACCTCGGGTAGGTAAAATTATCCATGGTCCAACTAGCACTTCGTAATAAATCAGTTGTTTCGAAGACTAACTTGTTGATCGTCGTAATTTTAATAAGTTGTTGGGTCGAATTCTCCCGAAGTTAGAAGAATGTATTTTTTATAACAATTTGGATCAGATTTTAATTTTTATTGTTATTTATTTAATCCTAATCAAATTATTATTTATTTAAACGTAACATAAATATTACGATATGTTTCTCTAATAGTCCTCTATACATCGGCTAAGTCTTATTTATAATTTGAATTGCTATTCCTCTAAAAGTAAACATAAGAGATAGAGAATTCTAGGTTGCTGTCAGGTTGCCCAGCCGTGTTGGTTGCTGTCAGGTTGCCCAGCCGTGTTTATTGCTGTCAGGTTGCCCAGCCGTGTTGATTGCTGTCAGGTTGCCCAGCCGTGTTGATTGACATGGTGTAAAATAATACAAGGTTATGCAAATAACGGTACAAAATTTTAATTAAACCTTCAAATGCACATACAAGTTATGAAGATAAATTAAAAAGGACAAAAATACTTATATCTGACAGTAGTCGCTGATCGGAGACTAGCATGTAGAGGACAGGCCTTATTTCAAAATGTCCGAATAAATCTGAAATGTACTTCGACGTAAGATGTATGATATTGATTTATATGTCGTTTATCCAGATATTGTTAATCAGGCCACAATTAGGATTGTAGGGTCAGAGCCTAGATACCTAATTTTAGGACCTAGTAAATATGATATCTAGATGTCATGGAGCTAACAGATAAACGTTAATAAATCCTAAGTTTATTTGTTAACATAAAATTTATTTAAAATAATTACAATACAAAATAGTTAATTTTAATATCAAAATAAGAAACTGATGGGCCCTACAATTTAGGGATTATGGTACAACAATCCAAATACAATGTGCCTGGACTTAATGTGGGTGGAGTAATAAACATTTATTTATATAACATAATTGCAACTTAATAAATCGTTATTTTATTATCTTAGCTTTGACTGATCGTTTGAACATAGTATATAATATTTACATCTTAAAACTAACAAAGATATGTAACATTACCTTATGTTTAACACTTAATTACTGAGGCACGAACAGTGAAATAGCACCAATTTGATATTGGGGTATATTCTTTAAAATTTATACAAATGCAAAATTTGTCTCAAAACAGTACACACTGTTACGAGTAACATAAATGTTAGTTATATTTTATGGAC